>JANVCL010000008.1:32385242-32399012 GCA_026546855.1 Erythroxylum incrassatum
GAAATGTGATTTCCTTTCTCTTGTTTGTTTTCTTAATTTATCAAAGAAGGGAATTGAATGGAAGAGAATTTTGTAAGACATTTATCCCCTTGATTATAGAACTTGTTTATCTTTACTTGTTAGATTTAATAAGGATACAATTATAATTTACTTATAGTAAGGTTATCTTGTTTTCTATTTTTCTTCCTTTCTCACCAATTTGGTGAGAAATATTTTTAGACAAAATTTCTCTTCTATTTCTTTTCATTCTTTCTCTTTCCTTTTGCTTAATTTTATCCAAACAATAGAAACGAAAAGAAATGTAATTCTCTTCTTTTCTTTTCCCTTACTTTTCTTCCATCCGCACAAAGTTGAGGAAAGATTTTTTATATACTGACGTGCAGTTACACCTTAATTATGATTCTTATCCTCTGTACGTTAATTAAAGATTGTGGTCGCCGTTTCTCGATAATGAAACATAAATGTCAATTTTATCCTGTTGGTAAAGTCATCGATTAAAGCGGAACTAACAAACGAATAGAGCCTTTTTTTTTTTCTAGTGTGAGAAATGGTGGCGATATTGAGCATCCTCTATTCAATCACCCAGCAGTTTCGTTTTCGGATTACTAGCAAGTGCGATTGACAGTCTTCATCCACGTTTGGAGTGCCCATGGTGGCCGTCGAGCCCGAGGGAAACCAACCTAAACGGTGTAAAACTAGGAAAAGAGACGAGGATATGCAGCCACGCCCACCGCTATCGTACAGTGCAGTTGTGGCCGGAAATCGGTTAGCTCCCGAAGTGCTGGACGACCAAACTTGGCCAACAGAAGCAACTATAGAGCTGGAGGAGGGGGACATCGTCAAAATAGCCGGCGACCATGGAGACGGCATCAAGCTGTTGCCCACATTCAAGGAGAAATTGGACAACCAGTGGACCCAAACTGTCGTCGTGAAGCTCTTGGGACGTAGAATCGGGTTTCCCGCGCTAAGCTCTCGCATGCGATCCTTATGGACACCAATCGGCCCTCTCAAAATCGTCAACCTGGAATAGGATTTTTATCTTGTCAGATTCATGGAGGAGTCCGATTATTACCACGCATTGACAGACGCATTGACAGACGGCCCATATGTGAGAAAGTGGAGGTTGTGAATACCTATAAATGAGAAATAGCATATGGTTTTGTACGATAGATAAAGGTTCACCCTAAAGGAGTTTGTATTTGTAAGAGTGACATAGGTGTGAATAGTTATATTGTTATGGATTGATTGAGGAAAATGAGCATATGAGTAAAAAGGAGATTGAAGTGTACAGACAGATTGAAATGTAATCATAAAATTGTTATGATCATAAAGGCGTGGAATTGTAATCAAAATGGTTATGCGAGTATTATGCTGAGAATTTGAAATTCAGTATAAGGAGATATTAGAGAAAATTGAAATAGGAAATTTGTAATGATTATGTATCGGAAAATCCTGGATTGGTAGAGGATATATGTATATATGTATACGGGAAAAGAAATGGTATATGGAAGGATATAACGAATAAAGATCTAGCGAAATTGTATCAGTAGATGTATTATTGATTATGAATCGAAATTGCGATTTGGTGATATGTCATTGAATGTGATATAAATGTGAATACACTGTCATGGATTGTTTGTAGAATTGAGATTAGATTGCTATAATGATTATGCCTCTACAATTCTGAAGTGAATGAGTATTTTCATATGAAAGATAGAGTGACAAGGGGAAGATGAGAAAATGATAATGATATACAAAAAGTGTGTTGAGCTTAGATTAAATTGTCATTGTGAGTGCACATTTGATAGTAGGATCCCCATGATAAGCGAAAATACTAAGCCTACGTGAATAAAATGCGTTGAGACGATATAGAAAGTAATCGGTGACTTAATGAATAAGTGCCAATCATAGTTCTTATAGTTCATAGTTCAAGATGAAACATGAGGATACTTGTTGTGCTCAGTTGGAAACAAAAAAAAATGGAGATTGTTTTGAGGAAAAAGAAGAAGGACATGATTATGGCACAAAAGGAGAAAGGTTATCTAGAATTGAATGGGATTATTATAGCAAGTGAGAATATTGGGCTCATATGTGTGTGGAATATTATAGGAAGCAAACTAAGGCTTATTGAATATCCTTAGTTGTAGTTCTCATAGCCCAAAGCCTGATATGAATTGGAGAAATACATGAAGGTGTTAATAGTAATCCATAGAAGATAGATTGACGTTGTTAATGATGTTACTATGGGTGATGAGGTTCGGATCATGACACAGTCTCCACAATCGAGAACTGATACAAAAGGAAAATTGTTGTCCCGAATCAAATGAGATTAAGGTGTCTTGAATATAAGTTATTAATTGGTGAATTGCTTTAAAAGACATCTCTGGAAAAGAGATGGAATGATCTTGATGAGTTATGCTAGAGTAAATGAAATTGTTTAGTGCCCTACAGAGCCTCATTTCAAGGGATGTTTTGATCATGTAAGCTATGGCATGACTTGATCCTATTGGGATATTATGCATAGTTGAAATTGATTTTCTTGAGATACTAAGAATGACTGATAAGTAATTTATGGAAGATAATTGGTTGATAAGGATTTCATGAACAGTATCGACGATAGTAGCAAGAAGACTTTCCCTAAAGTAAGTCTAGTTGATTAGACGATTCAGTTTAAGAGTGATCATTGAAGAAATAAATCGGAAATGAATAGGTAATAAACAAAAGTGAATAATGGAGTCTCTTCCCAAACTGAGATTTAAGCATAAGAGGTGGAATACTCAGAATGTATACAGTTTGTTTGATGTACAGTATCCAACTTCGCGAGTGGATTTTTAAATTCGAGGTGACACTATTGCAAGTGTGAGGAGAATAAAGGTCTATACCACATTGGATATAAATATGTTTGGGAGATCCAAATTGAATCTAAGGAAGTGAGACCAACACGCAAAGTGAAGCATTCAATGAATTGAAGAGCTACAAGTAGAATATGATGAATGTGTTACCATCACAAGAAATAAAGATTGCAAATATATTGAGATGTGTGGAGAAACTAGTACGAATGACCAGGCATTGGAATAAGTCAATAAGAAATAAAAGAAAATCGTTAGAAACAAGAAGTCAAGTGAGAGAATGAAAATGACTACCTTATTTGAGGAATTAGTCCCTTTAGGAACAACGAAAACAAATTATGGGCACAAGGAATTTTGAGTTATATCTTGGAGATAACACTGCCTCGATAGTATTATGGTATTGAAAATTTAAGTGACCCTAGTACAACTGAATCAAATAGTGACTATGATAGACATGATACATCGAGTGGATTTGAAGAGCAAAGAGTATATTTGAGAAACTTGAGGAAAATTGTGAAAACAATATCAGTGACAAATGTAAAAAAAAGGAGTTTTGAGAAATTATGACATCGATGTTAATAGGATCATTTGGATTTGAAGAATGTGCAATATATAATGGAGTTTCACATCAGAGAATAAGATACAATCTTACACTTTTTGAATGCATAGAGACAATCAAGGTCTCATGAGTTCATCTTGATACATGGTCTAGAATTGTTATGATAGGAATCGCTATGAGGGCTTGGAGATATTAGATGTGCCAAGTCATTTCTGGAATGTACAAATTATGTAACTTTGAGAAAATTATCGAGTTGAAAGGAATGTACCAATGAGTTCTATACTGGTAAAGATAGTGTGTAATTTGACACATTGAATAGACAATTTTATAAAGAAATAGTGCAAATTCAGATATTGAAATTACCAAATCTAGTGCATTGAAAAGTGCAAAAATATTGAGTGGAATGTGGGGCAAGATGAAGTGTAATTTAGATAAATTTTACTAGAAAGAAGTAAGAAATCCAAAAAGCTAAGGATTTAAAATTGTGAGTACCATAGAAGAAATGAAAATAAATCTGAACTTTCAAGTGGAATCGGAAGAGTGATATTTGGTGATTAAAATAAGTAGTATACGTACTTGATAAGGATGACTGAACGAAGATATTACTAGAGGATGCACAGATAACAACATACGTTAGTCATCCTAGTAGGAATACGCAGAAATAGTATTTAACTACTATCGATGTTGATATGTGCTTAATTGTTGATATTTTTAATTATTTTCACTTAGCGATTATTGATGCAAAAATAATTAAAATACTTATTTTAATTCATATTTAATTTTAAGTATAATTTAAGAACAAAGAAATTAAAATAAATTAAAAGTATTATATATAGGACATTTTTTGAATATTTATTTTGCTTGTCTTTAGACAAAAATTAAATAGGAGCTACGGACACAAGCAGCAGGCATTTTAATTAAGGAACAGAAAACGCTAACATATGACGCACAAGAGTTAATTAAGAGCCAAGAGACAAACGACGCAACGCAAGATGAGGAGAGAACGTATGTAGTGGACTTGAGGAATTATAGAACAAATAGGAAGGACACGCGTTACAAGCAAATTAAAGAGCAACGTTGAATTAAATCAAGGAAATGTGAGAGCTACAAAATCAAGATAAAAAGGAGACAGATGGGCGTGATCCAAAGCAGCACGTGGAGGGCAACATTAATGAGGCACACGAAATGAATTAGAAAGAGCTGGCGTCGTTTTTGAAGCAGTAAATTAAAGGAGAAGCATCAATTAAAGGAGAGGCCACACTGGACACAAATAAAAGGAGTGTCCAATAGGAGGGCAAATCAATAAAATCAGCTAAGCCTCTCACAACGTAAGTGACGGAGACCTAGGTGTTTGGGACGGCACGCACATAGTGAACGGAGAAATAAATAAACAAGTTTGATAGAATAAATAGAAAACAGGCCGCCAGAGAGCAGAGAGCAATACAGAGGCTGTAGGGAGGAGCGTCGGCAGACAATAGGCAAATGAATTAGGAGGGCTTGACAAGTGACCTTTATTGCTCACGTTGAGCTATAGTGGGAACGAAAGCCACGGAAGTAAATTGGAGAGTGCCGCAACAGGTGGATTTTATGGAGTAGTGGACGCATACAAGCAGAGGCAGTAGGGGGATGCGTGAGAAAAGAGTGAAAACACAGAATAAATCAACGCATGAAGCAAGGCACAAGCTGAACAGTGGAGACCGTAAGTGACACTGAAGTGAAGCTTAGGCAGTGAGTAGAAATTAGGGATTTTTTGGGGGATTAAGATTGGGGCTGAAGTAACTTATCGGGATAAACTCATGAAGAGCTGAACGTTCTAACACCGGTTTGGAGGTAAAATCGACGCCAACGACCCGGGTTAAGTATTTTTTTTAATTATTTTGTTGTTTCTTTCTCTCATTAGGGATTGATTGTATTATCCTATTTTAACTGATTTGTGTGTTGCATATGGATAATCGGATTTTCGTTATTATTTAGTTATTTGTACATGAACCCTTTGGGTATTTTAGATTGATGATTTTAATGCGTTCATTGAATCGTTAATTTGAATCTCATTGCTAAAATTTTGATATAATCCGTAATTGTTATATTGAAATTCATGTGTAGCGACTAATGATTCGTAATCATTAAGGTTAATACGACCTAGGTTAAATGACGCATCGTATGTAGTTGTTGCCTTGATTAATCGGTTTTCCTAATTCGTAATGCTTCCGCCTAATTAAATCTAGAGATCGTATCCTAGGTTGTTCGGTGGTTAGGTTTAATCAACGATTGTATCTTAATTAAACAAAATCTAAGGGAAAACTCGGGTTAATTTTTGACCCACGATTAATAGTTTCTAGGAGAGGTTAAAGGACAACAAATTAATAAAATATGCTTGATTAGGATTTAGACCGAGATTGAATCGAAGAACCTACTAAATTGCCCACATTTATCATTTTATTGCAAGTTTTCTTTACTTTATTTTTATTAGTTAGTTTTATTTTTATTTTTCCTTTTAAAAATCCAAAACCCCCATTACGAGTAAACACCGATTAATTTTATTTCATAAAATTTACACGTACTCTCTGCGGGATCGACCTAGACTCGCCACTGTTACAGTAGTAGCCTAGTTAATTTAATTTTGATTAGCGTTACGACGCGCGGTCAAATTTTGACACCGTTGTCGGAGAGTGCATTGTTTTAGTTTTTGTTTGTGATTTAATTGGTGTTTTGTATATATTTGTTCGTGATTAAATTATTTTATGTTATTTGGTGATCTTTTCATTTTTTTGTTTCGTGTTTGAAAAACAAAAAAAATGTTATGAATGGAAGTAATTTCTTTTATAATTCATATTCTCAATCCTATAACAATGTTTGGACTGATGAACCTAACTTCTGTTATGGATGGAATAATCAGCAGAATTACGTCCATGATAGTTTGCAGGATACACAACAATTCTAATGCAGATCAGAAGCTTCCTATCACAACTCCGGACCATTTGTGGAAGAGTTGATGTTGCAATTGTAGGAGAATAATTTACAATTCCAGAAGGATGGAGGGCAATTTCCAGAAGACACATATTCTAGCGCCCAAGATCTGGAGAGCCAACATAATTCATTGCATATTTAGAAGAGCTGGTTAATACTATGGCTGCTAACAATTTACAATTTCTACAGGATATGCAGCAATTTCAATAAGATATGCAACAAGAAATGCAAGAATTCCGACAACACCAACAGAGGATGGAACACCTAATGGGTCAGATGGCAATGCGTCTTGATCACCTAGAATTGCAACGAGAAGAGGCGCAGCCGTATCAACCCGAGGTATAACCAATTGAAGCATTTGCAGAAAATTTGCAAAGTGATGAGGAGCTTGAGAATCTTGAGGTCAACCCTCAACGAATTGTTTGTGATGAAGAAGTAGAGAAGGAGCTCGAAGACGAAAAGGATACATCTTTTAGCTCGAAGGTAAGTACTGAGTCTATAATTATTTTTGAAACTAACTCTTTACCTTTACATTATAGGTTGGAGGAATTGAATGGTGAAGAAAAAGGTGAAGAGACGTTAGAAACATTTTCGGAGTGTATGGACTCAGTCAAAATTGAGAAGCTGAGGATAAGGAAGATACTGAAGGAGGATGATGATCGATTAAGGCCCTATCCACAACTACCTCATGTGGAAGAGCTGCATGTAATTTCAAAAGATCACAATTTTGTCACGTGAGAAGAAGAAAGAGTCAAGCCAACGACCCTAAACAAAGGCGCTTCTTGGGAGGCAACCCAAGGGAAGTAAATTTATTTTCCTTTATATTTTACAGTATTTTTTATGCATGTTTGTTTTTGAATTTGTCTGTTTTACTTGCATTTAAGTTTTCAATCAAAATGAGAGAAAGAATAAAACAAATGAAACAAACATTTTCTCATTTTTTATTGCTTCTGGGATTATATAATCATAATTAGAGTGTGAATTGACTAGAGAACTTCATAGCAATTTTAGCATGTACTTTTGCTCTTGTGATTAGCCGATATGCATTATCTTAGAAGAGTAGTCACTAATGGTAGACAAAGTTGGTGAGATTTTGAGCCTTATTTAACTAACACATCCATATCAGTCTCATTTTCTTTTGATAATGTGTGACCTTCATAATATGTACATCCCAATTTTGCATTGAATTTCTATTCGAGACCACATTTTTATCATATGCATTAACATAAACATGATTAGGCATTCTTTTTTTCGTAAATTACATTAGCCAAATAACCTATCCTATTAAAAAACTTGTTTAAAATAAATGTACCAAGGAGGAATTGCATATGTGTTGAAAAGTTGTTTATGGTTTATACATCTTCCTAGAGTTGTAATGAATGTGTTATTTGAGTATATTGAATATAAGGTAGATGTTGACTTGGAAGGTTCACTCTCGTGATTTCAATGTATTGTTGGCATAAATTGTACGAGTGATTCCTTCATATTGGTATATGCTTCATGTGGTTTGTGTATGAGAGTTGAATAGGGTTGTGAAATATGAATGTTGCATTCTTTTAGCTGACGGTACCTAATTTTTTATGAGTGTTGCTTTTTTCACTAGCTTTAATGACTTTCATGCTACTTGACCCAAATACATCTCACCTTACCTTTTCCCACATTAAATTCTTAAAAAGTCCTTTGAATCGTGATTTTTCATATGAACATTAGTAGTGGAGAAATGAAATGATATGCAAAGTTATGGACTGTCATGATCATGAATGGTGTTGAGTGTACCCATAGATATATTTTAGTTAAACACATTTTCCGAGTCTACCATTAGATTGCTTAGTTTTTGAAGATGATGAATGTTGATTGATCATGAGTAAAAGCTTGAAATGTTGATTTCTTGCTATGATTTTTTAAAGTCATTCATCTTTGTTTATGATTATATTTTCTTGGAATATATGAGAAATGAGTCAATGTTTTGGGGTCTTTGAGCTTAATTTTAATATTTTGCCCGAGCACAGCCAAAAGCTAAGTATGGGGGAAATTGATATGTGTTTAATTTTTGATATATTAAATCATTTACATTTAGTGATTAACAACATGAAAATGCTTAAGATACTCACTTTAATTCATATATGATTTTAGGTCCAATTTGAAAGCAAATAAATTAAAATGAATCAAAAGTACTACATTTGAGTTATTTTCTGAAGATCAATTTTTACTTGTCTTCATGAAGCAAGAAGAAGAAAATTAAAAGACAAGAAAAATGAACCACAAAGAAGAAGAAAATTTTAAAAGCAAGCAGCTGGAAAAAGAGACAAAACGATAGTGCAAATGAAGAAAACGCAGAAGCAAGGAGGAGGCAAAACACAGGCAACGCCTGCGTACAACGCAGACATTGTGCGTGAAACATAGGCAATTGGAACCAAAAACCCTCAATCTTTATTTTTCCCATCAAGCAACAGTGAGGCAGGGCATAGTGGAGAGATGAAGTGGCAGAAGAGAGTGTGAGAGAGCAGTGAATAAAGCCTTAGACCACATACTTAATTGTCCCATCGATGAATAGTGACGAGTAGAGAGGGCTACCTAAGGGGGTAGTGAAGGAGAACCGAAGGGGTATTCGGTGGGGCTACAATATGGGGGCTGAAGCATTTTCTAGGGAGAGATCCATGAAGGGCTAGATGTTTCGACGCCGGTTCGAAGGCGACATCGAGCCAATGACCTGGGTTAAATATTTTTTAATTATTTTATTATTTGTTTCTCTCATTAGAAATTGATTATGTTATCCTATGTCAATTGATTTGGGTATTGTGAATGGATAATCAGATTTTTGTTATTGTTTGGTTATTTATGTATGGACCCATTGGGCATTGTGAAAAGATTATTTTAATACGTTCATTCAATTGTTTAATTGCAAACCCATTTCTAAAATTTTGATATAATCCGTAATTGTTATGTTGAAATTCATGTGTAGTGATTAATGATTCGTAATCATTAGGGATAACATGACCTAGATTAAATGACGAATCGTATGTGATTGTGCCTTGATTAATCGGTTTCCCTAGTTCGTAAGGCTACTGCCTAATTAAATTTAGAGATCATATCCTAGGTTGTTCAGTAGTTAGGTTTGACTAACGATCGTATCTTGATTAAACAAAACCTAAGGGAAAACTCGGGTTAATTATTAACTCATAATTAATAGTTGCTAGGAGAGGTTTGAGAACAACAAATTAATAAAATATGCTTAATTAGGGTGTAGGCCGAGATTGACCCAAAGAACTGGGTCCCTACTAAATTCTCCACTTTTATCATGTTTTACATGTTTTCTTTAATTTGTTTTAATTAATTAGTTTCATTTTATTTTCTTCTTTCAAAAACAAAACCCCACTGTTAAACCTAAACACTGGTTAATTTCATTTCATAAACTTTACACACTCTCTCTATGGGATCGACCTAAACTCACCACTACTATAGTAGTAGGTCTAGTTATTTTGTTTTGACTAAGGTAACGACACGCGGTCAGCTACTGATCCTATTTCGAATAAACTTTATGATGACATCCTACCGGAGTTACCCTATCTACAGGTTTCTAAATTTGATAAAGCTATTATTCTAATCTTAGTTGCTACATGCGCTCAAGCAATTTGGAGGGAGAGGAACGACAGGAGGTCATTATAACTGGCATAAGAGAACAACTTATTTTAAATCAGTTGAACTCTCACTGTAGTAGAGGAATAACTCTCTTATGGAGAATCTAATCCTCGCTTTATATTTCTCAGTAAATTCATGACCAGAGTTTAATCTCACTACAGTTCAAAAATCAAGTCATCATGCACTCATGAATACAAAAGCCTTATCACACCTCTACTTATGAATACAAGGATAGAGGAGATCAAGACTCACCTGTTGAAAATAGAGTAGTGATCCTTTCTCAGTCTTCATCAAAGATAACCCCCCCGGTCAGATTGAAGAGTCTCGATGAGTTCAAAATAACAGCAAAGAGAAAATCTATCTGAGACGCTTACTTGAGTGCGATTCCTCTATTCCTCAAAGCACATCGCTCACTCCTTTGATTAGCCATGTTTGCAAATTTTGGGAAAAGGGTTATTTTATGCCCTAAAACGTTAAGAAACGTAGTGATTCTAAATATGCGACTTACTTGAAATGAGATCCACCATGTACGGAAACAGAAGAGGAAGAAGAATGGGACACCCACGTTGCTATCCTAACCATCGGCGTTACATTTCTCACCCACCCGAATCGAAAAGCTTCTGTAAACTTTGAGAAAGGAGAAATTAGTTATACCTTAATTGTATAACGAAAATTCGAGGCTTCCTCCTTACGTCATCATTTCATTTGTTTTATTGACTAAACATTGGCTTGCTCTTTATGTAGTAGTTTTTTAGCATTAGCCTAGATATTTCAGTGTATTAAGGGATCTATATGGCAGACATCCTTTGAATGTAAACCCCTTAATTCTTTAATAAATTTTTAATTTCTAAAAAGAAACGATGTAATCTACTTGATTTAGATCGAGAAGAATAACAAGAAATTAAAAAACCTAGTTATTATTGCTTTTGACCTTTTACGACAAATCTCCAAGATAGTTGAGAATTTTATCTTGCAAAGAAAATGCACTCACTACTTAGTCTCTCTGTCAGGACTTCTTGGAATCTGTAGTCCACCTCTCTTTGTAATGATTTAATGAGATAAATCTTCTGTGGTTTAACTCTTTGACCTGCATTTTTAACCTCATTGACTACTGATCGAGTTGTCAAAGCTCTCAAAACTAATTCTCACTCTCTAACTTCTTGAAGTATTCGTAGAACCAAGTCATGTCCCAAGAGAACTAAAAGTTAATTTCTTAAATTCAATTAATAAAATAAAGTGGAGGTTTTCAATTAATTAACTAAAATTAACAAGAAATCAAAATAAATCAATAAAATATAAAAGTAAGAAAATCAAGATTACTTAATTTCGATTCAAGGGAAAGATCTCATCTAATTGTAATATTGATCATTGGTATAAAAAGAATAATTTTCATAATTTAAGTGGTTAGTTCAAAACATATTAGGATATCCATAATGAGTTTCAAATTTTCCTAAATTATTTAGTTCAAATCTAACATTCAACCAAAACTTACCACTAATTGATTGAGTCTGATAGAATTCCATATCAATTAAATAATAGTAATAAGCTTAGTGAAAAAGGCTAAATCCTGAATTAAATAATCAAGATAATCACAACTATTCAACTTAGTTTTTTTGTTTATCATAAGTTAAATATATAAATTCATAAATAACGTATTTACTATTGTGCCAATCTTTTATGACAATTATTGATCATTGAATTCAAGGTTAACTATAGAATAATCAACGTCAAATAAATTTGTCAAATTAATCAATATTAATTATTCATCAAATATAAGAACTTAAAACAAGAAATACTTGAATTAAAATAGGAATAAAAGTTTAGGACAAAACCTCACAAAGTTACAACTACAATTTTGAATCCCCTTGAATCAAAATATTTGAGTTTAGCCATACATGGCTTAAGTTTCAACACCAAAGATACAAGAAAGATGAAAAATTGAAAGAAAACTCCAAAGAAATGAAAAGAAGTTGTTGAGAGGTGAAAGACGTCCCTTTTATTGTTTTCCTGCTCAAACCCTAGTTTAATCCTACCTTGCAAAGATCCCTATCTAATCCCCACATAACAAGGGTGGAAAGAAGTTTCCTAATTGTAAAATAAGAAGAATGAAGAAGAGTTTTCGGTACATTCTATTAGAATAATAAAGGATTTATACATGAATATATCAGCTAAACTAGGAAAGTAATCCCTATGATTATGTTAAAATCCCTAAGAATATGATATTTATATTAGTTGTATAGTCCCTTTCTCTAACTTCAACGTAAGTTATGTTGATTACCCATTTTTTGTAATAAATTACTGACAATTGTGATGTTCATGATATCTACTTGAAAACATACTTTCTGCATTGGAAACTTAAGCCTTCCTTCTTCTCACCCTAGAGGATTATTACTATTATTTTGATTATTCTTATTATTGGTATTCTTATTGCGTCTCTTTTGTTAGTCGTTTTTGGCATTTAGTGTCAAACGTGGTAGAAACTAAGCTTCCAAGGTTGTGTTTCTCTAGTAGGATAATTTTCTTCTTTGGCTACCTGTATTTGGGGGATCTAGATTCTACTTGTAATATTCTAGCTTGGTTTTATTTTATTACTATTTAATTATTTATTTTCTTTTGTATTTGTATTAGTTTTTATTTCTATTATTATTAGCATTTTTGTATTATTATTATAGTATTATTTTCATTATTTTATATATATCTATACATTTTGTTATTTTATTATTATTTCTATTTATTGATGTTTTTATTGTAAGTTTATTTTCTTAATAATTTACCGAGCTAGTTTTACCTATTTTCTCTGTAACCTACATCCACTCTTATATTGTCTCATTTGCATATGGGTCTACTAGAAACAGTCTCTCTACTATATAGGGGTAAGGATGCGTACTATCAAACCTCCCTAAACTCCGCTTCATTGCAAGATTTCGGACTGGGTGATGATGATGTATAGTTCCTATGTTAGCCCCGAAATTTTTTTTTAATGTTATTAAGCATGATTAGAGGAAATTAGAGTCTTAATAGATTGAATTAAGTTAGCATTAACTAAGTAGGATAGCATTAAATAGGGTTGGTAGCATGAATTAAATGTGTTAGTTGGGCTTAAGTGAGAAAGAGATGGACAAGGCTTGGCATTTAAGAGCCAAATGGGCTATTGGGCCTATGGGCTTAAGTGATTTAGAGGAAGTATAAGAAGGAAGATAAATGAGTAGGCATTAGGAGTTAAATGGACTTTGGGCTTTGGGCTTGGACTTAAGTGACTTAAGGAGGTATAAAAGGAAATGAATTAGAGTGGTTTGGCTTAGGAAAGAGGAGAAGAGAACGAAAATTAGAGAGGAAGAAGGAGAGAGGTCGTGAAAATGGAGAAAGGAGGGAGAAAAGAGAAAGCTTGTTAGGGTTTGTGATTTTCCAAGAGTTCAAGGGAGATTTTGAAGAAAGTTCAAGAAGGAAAAAGGTAGAGGAAGGCTTAAGCTTCACTTTGAACCAAGAAATCACTTGGTTGAGCAAAGATTCAAGGTAAGCCTCATATTCAAGTGTTAGCTTTTGCTTGGGTTTTGGTTTAGAAAGCTTAGTTATAAGATGGGTATAGTGATTCTACCATCAATTTCATGTAAGAGGTTGTGTAGGTTTCCAATTTAAGTTTCATTGAAATGGGTTTTTGGCTTTCTTGAAGAGGGACAAGGAAGAGAAGAAGAGCAAGAGGGGGAGCTCCATTAAGCAAGATTTAAGCTAGTTTACAGGTGGGTTTCATTTTTATCT
>JANVCL010000008.1:32401583-32415592 GCA_026546855.1 Erythroxylum incrassatum
TCTTTTATGTTTGCCAGCCCTTTTACTGCAGGACGATATCACAGCCTTGTGATTGAAAAGGATAGTTTTCCTCATGAGGAACTAGAGATTACTGCATGGACAGAGGACGGATCGGTAATGGCAGCTCGACATAAGAAATACAAGTATCTACAGGTAATATATTCTTTATCCCTTCTCTTGTATGATGTGGACAAGAGTTGCTAATCACCATTGGAAGTGGCCGTGTTCATATAAGGCTTAGACAAATGAATTGAAAGCAAGGTACAAAAATTTGTTGCTTTTATAACATAGGTTGCAAAGAAATTCCTAGTGAAGGCATTCCTTCCTCTCATCCACAGGAGGGTTTTATGGAAATGGATATTAACTATAGAAAACTAAAGTGGTTGATTTGTTTTCAGACATATGATCAAATTTGGAAGTCCTAAACCTGGATCCTAATATGTCAGTTTGTCGTATACTACCTTTGAACTATTTAGGTACTTTGGCGTCATCCTTCATGTAATGTTTTTTGTTAGATTTAACCATTTTTCCCATTAAAAACATTCAACTCTGTCATCCTCCATATTTTCTTTTCTGTTTTGGTTCCCTGAACTCTTTTTTGGCATTTCCATTAATCTTTTCTCTCTTTTAATTTACAAACAAATCTGGTAATTATGATATGTTGGCCAATAAAGAAAGGATTTTTTATTTCTGCAAGAAAGATTTTACTTGCTGCTAGATCACCCATGTATCTGCATATGCTTGAACTGAAATCTGATGGGTAAATTGCAGGGAGTGCAGTTTCAACCAGAAAGTATTATAACAACTGAAGGGAAGGAAATCGTTCGTAATTTCATAGGACTAGTAGAGAAAAGAGAGGCCGAATCTCAGAGCTAAGATGGGTCTTCAAATACTGCATATGTCGCATATTGTAATAAAATAAAATTATCTTTTTATGATAAAGATTAATGTTTTGGCTTAGAGCCATGACACGAGTTTCATTTTATCAGTTGGACCGATAAATAAAGACATAGTGTTTTATTTGATTTTTGTACTTAATTTTTATTTATGATTTTTATGATTGGAGAGGAAATATTTGGCCAATCGTGTGCTAGGCATAATTGATTAAGCGATCCCCGTATCCTTGACACTGATACATTAAAGTTGAGTAGTCGTCGTATCGACACCTTTTTATAGGACTTGCGGGTGATTCCACATCTAGGGTCCTGACTCTCTTGTCGACTGTAGTCCGGACTCATTACAAATGAAAGTCGAGCCAACACCGAGGATCGGTGGATGTGCACGCTAATTTGGCCGGCTAGTGGTGTCACATATGATTATTTTGGATTAATCTGGGATTTATTTTCTGACGAGATTTGATTTATGCATGTGATGTTTTTCTAATTTTGTCTACTGAAACTAAAACTTATGTTCACTCATCACCTATGTTTACCGGATGAGTGATTAATAGGTTAGGCCTATGTAGTTCTTAATTAGTATACGTTAAGTCATAAGCTAGGCTTATGTGTTATTAAGTGATATATGTTTCACTTCATAGGTTATCTACACCGTTTTGGTGTGTATCGAGTTCTATTTGTGATATATGTTTTTTTTTGCTTACTGAGTATATAGTGTATTTACCCCCTCTGCTTTCTAACCATGCAGGTTAATTTAGTGAGCTTGAAGTTATGAGTAAATTGTATGATTTTTTGACATTTTGGAGTATTACCGCACGTGAGTAGTTTCTGTTTTGTACTTTAGCTACATAGTGACTTATGAACTGTTTTATTGTTTTTATTACTTTGGTTATATTGATATGTTTTATAATTTTATAAATTTAACTCTTGACTGTTTTGTTATTGTAAAAGACCTTATATATGAACTTTTGACACTGTGGTTGAGATTACTTTGAATGGACTTTAAAGTCCTAAAGTTGTAGTAAAATGTTTGGTGTGAATATAGAAGCATGTTTAAAATTGTTTGTAAGTTTTGGAATTTTTTAAATATAATTGTTGTGCTGCCCAAAATTTTTTTTTAAAAAAGGAGAGATGTTCAGTTAGCCTTGCATTGTTGGATTAAGAATACCGTGAGTGTTCTTAGCTCGAGTACGTGACGGTTGTCATGGGCCCGATGTAATACCGGGTCGTGAAACTTCCAGCAGTAAGAGTAACTCAATTTCAACCAATAAGAATGACAACTCAATATTCGGTGATGGACAAGGAATAGAGACAAAGTTCTCTGCTGAATGCTTTTGGTGAATATCAAAAGCTACAGTAATCACTTCCTAACTAGAACATCAGCTATGTGTAATCTTTCTTTACTCAAAACTAGCTACGTGGCTATATTGCATGTATCACATACGTCACTTAAACAAGTCTGCCACTTATCACCACACATACAAGCCATTTGTCATATACATATGTTGCCACATGTCACACTATAATTGGTCCATAGCCCATATTTTAGTATTTTTCTAAAATTCACCAAAAATTTCAAGATACCCTAAATATACCAGAATTGTCAAATCACATTTTAATCACATTAATAACTCAATTATACCTAGAAAATGTCAATGAATGTATGTACAATCATATTAATGTGCAAAATTGTGCATGTCATATTTAGCTTAAGCATGATATGCATTTTCTAATTTCTCAATACTTTCTCATAATTCACTATTCTAGCCTTAACATGGGTAACGAGATGTTACATTGTAATAGCTATAATAGTTGCTGTATTTTGTATCACTAATTAAACTCTAGCTCTTCAAGTGAATCTAGCATTATGTGTGATCTTGCCTTATTCACTACAATAATTTATCCACTTTTTTCAAAATTCGTGATTTTCATCAATAATGCCCCAATTTGATGCGGTCCACTTTTCATTTCCTAAAAGAAAACAAACAATAATTCTTCTATTTAAGTACTAAAATATATCCAAAATAAAAGAAATAATTTTAATTAATATATAAAAAATAACATCCTCTCAACTACAAGGGAGGGTTATAGTATGATATAACTTTTTTTATATTAATGTAACCAACTAAATTCCAAAAGTTTGGAGTTAAACCATTGGGAGAAGGTGATAGAAGTCCACTCCAACTTCAAAGAAATTCAATACTATTGGACTTTTAGAAAGAGCTAATCTTGTCAATCTTGAGTTCAAAGTCACATGAAGATGAACAAACAAAATGCCAGACAAGAATAAAAGAAAGTCATAACATATATGGAACATATCTTACTTTGTACTTTCCTAAAAAGCTTTACCTATCAATATCGCTCAATGGTTATGTAGTATCAGCTTAATAAACGGTGATGAACTGCTAAATTCAGTCAATGCACCAAACAATGACTCCTTTAATTAGAAGAAACAAAATTAAACATGCTCCTCCCCTACTGGCCATTCTTAGCAGCTTCCTTCCTTAAAACTTGAAGCCTTTCCCTCAATTTCTTACTCTCTTCAAAATTAGCCTTTCTCTTGACAGCTTTATGAGGGTAAAACACCACGATAAAGAAAATCTAAACATGAGTAACTTTAACCAACCAGAAAGAATAAACAAGACAGGAACTCACTCCCTCCCGAAAACAGCGATCTAACTTCACTTTGAGTTCATTGCACTCTCCAAAGAACTTCCCAATTGGATGGTCCAAATGACATTTCTGAAACTGCTTTATTTTCTGCACATATTTAGCCCAGTTTTCTAATACAACAAGAGAACGGTTGGAACAGCCAAACTTGAACCAAATGGAGAGGATCACAAAAAAGACTCACCTCGGCACACATAGGGTGCCTGTGCAATGTCAATGGAGGACGCATTTCGCAGATGAACAATTCAACTGGTCCAATCACCAATACCCTCCTGCCAAAATTAAAGTAAGAAAAATCAGAAGCAACACAAAAGGGGAAGAAAACTAACGAAAAAGATAAAATTTTGGTGTTTTTGTGAGTAGACAAGTTTAACGTCTAACCTCAAATCACAACAGCCTGAAGCTAAACATCAATCAGTTCTCGTTTTCAATAGCATCGATTAAACAAACCCCCAAAAAAGGACGAAGTTGGGAATTAATTTGTATGACCTTTTTAATCTATATTGACGACGTTTGATCCATTACCTCTCTATCTTATATGGGAAGTACTTCTTTATAAGAGCTAAGAACAAACAAGCGATTCTTGATAATTGAAATTTAAATCGTTATTTGGTTGACAGAGTAATAACCAAACCGGAGAATTTCTTGTTTTAAAACGTGATCAGTTTGAGAAACAAAAGCATTTCATGCTTGGATTCCATATTTTCAATGCAAACTAGTTGTTTCAAGCAACCAAACGGGTATGGAAGGAGAAAAGCAAGAGACATTCAATAAGAAACAAAATATTAAGCTGAAACATGAAGTTAATTGCTTGATATATTACACAAAGCTTATGGCATATGTTGTAGCAACTGCTAGCCTAATTGAAGGCAAAGCTAAGCACATTATGCATTAAAGTAAGTCCATGAACTTGGATCATCAGAAATGGTACAAACTTCAGTTATTCACATCAAGAATCAACAACCAAATTTAGTTTCAAGCTAGATAAGATGGTTAAAGACAAGTAGAAAGACATTATTATATTTAGCACTCCATCATCTCCACCAAGAACAAGCAAATTGTATGAGAATTTCCAACATTGTTTCCTTCTCTTTTAGGGTTAGTTGAATGCCCCCAATAAGGTCCAATGCCATGATACGCACGTTACTCTTTTTCTGGTGCCTTGAATATGCCCATACTCCCCAATAGCATATGCAACCACAAGCTGTCCCGCATACCCGCATCATGAAAAATAAGTTAACTTAATAAAAACCAATAATTAAAAAATGGAATTGTTCATATACTTAAACCATAAAAGCCTTAAATCGACCAACTTTTCAATTCAATTTTTAATTTTCTGGTTTGATTTACTTTAATAACCTTTGTTGTTAAAAACTAACAGTTTATTAATTAATTGATCATTTTTCATAAATTAATTGACTTTTTATAAAGCAAAATAAATCAATTAATTTTTATTTAAAAGTCTCTTTTTTAATTTAAACTTTAAATTCTTCAATGGGTAAAAATAGTATTCTTCAATCATACTTCAAATTCTTTAATTTTATTCAATCTTTAATCAAATTTATGACAATCTAATGCAGGTTGAATATGTTAAACCTTAAATATCTTATCTTACTAGTTCAACTTTTGGTATAGTTTTTAAAATGTTGATAGAATCACTCAATTTTATTAAAATATGGACATTTTAGATTCTCAAACGAATCAGTGATAGCCACAAGTCTAAGATCAAACTTAGAGGCATATAATATGTCTCCCCATATTGATCCTCAAACTTTTTTGTATATTTGTTTGTTAGATTTCCCAACTTGAATCTCATTATGAATCAACTACATTGCAAACATTATAATCTTTCATTAAAACATAATAATTCAACTTGTAAACACATTAATTTCATCATATTTAACAAGTAAAATAAAAAGTAGTAGGAAAGTCCATCAAATTTTGTGTTATTTAGAATGTCAATTAAATTTTATGATAATCATCTATAGAGAATAAAGATCTCTACAAGAATAATGAACGAACTCTTTGTTTGTGACACTTAATTAAAGTTTTACCTATGAAACTTTCATTGAAAGACAGAATCCATGCCCTTTGTCTAGTGGAAGTAAAAGTTGTTCTCTAATGGTACTTAATATGAGGTGAATTTGGTCTTAGTAAATTTAAATAACTAATTCTTATCTAGTAAATGCAATTAAATAAGAATAAGTATATGATAAAAATTACTTTATTGCAAATCAAAAATACAATAAGAAAATAATTTAAAAAGTACATAGACAAAGAAAGACAAAATAAGTTGTAGTAGTTCAATAAATAATTCTTGCCTACATCTACTCTCTCTAAGACTTTTTTTGAATTTCCACTTGGTTTATTCTTTTAAAAAGGTGAATAGGAAACTTCTTACAATAATCTTATTTTCTAAGCATAAAGAGCAACTTTCTTATAATCTTTCTCCAAATTGAAGAGTAACACCACTTCTAAAAGAATTTATAACTCAAAAGACCTAGCTTGACCACTTTGATAACCTTAAAGGCTTACTCACTTCAAAATGAAACAATAAATACACACAAAACCTTTATAAAACTCTTTGAAATATGTTTATGCAATACCAAAATATTTTCTCATATGTAACCCAATGAGCAAACATGCACTTATAGGATTTTAGTGTCAAACTAGCCATTTCCAATGACTAGTTTATATGTATTAGTTAGTCATTGTGACCAATGTACTAGCTATTGGGACATTAGTAGACGAATGTGATGTATTGGTCTATCAATGTAGCATATTGGTTGACCACTAACCTATATAGGTTTATCAGTACACCCAAATCATAATTCTAATATCTTCAAACACTCAAATTTAATTTTCCTAACGTAAAGTTAACTTAAACACTTCTCCAAATATTACCCAAAGAATGTCTTAAGGATCAAGAAGATTTTCTGTGATATCAAAACCTTAATAAGTTAAAATATTGATGTGTTTATGCATAATAAGCCTCTAAAATATCAAAGTGACCAAGTAAAATGTACAAAAAATATTACATATTCATTTATAACTTTGATGTGTCTTGTTCTTCATTGATATTGATTTTGTTCTTCACTTGAATGACTTGAACACCAACTTTTATCTAATGTCTTCATGAGTTGTATCTTAATTTATGCATCGCCATTATTGCTTTTATATTGCCTTTATACAAAACAAACTCATTATTATTACTTATGTTTTATTATCATCAAAACATAGGTTATAGCCTCCTTTGGTTTAACAAGCTCTCTACTTTTCTATGAAGAAAAAATATTTTGCAATATTAGATGAATAATGTTAAAATCAAACATATGTTGTTTACTATTCTAAGGCAATATGAGCAATTAGCTTGCCCCTAAATCCATGCATCACAAAAAACTTACAATTAGTCTATTTTAAGAACTTAACTTTTGTACAAGGATTACTGAGATAGCCCTAAAATTAATTATTCATATTGAATCTAATATCACTAACTTTCTCAAGACAACACATAAACTAATTGCTCTCCCTAATTTTAAGATCACTAACTTTCTCTCTCCCTCTTTCGAAATGTCAAAAAGAGTTAATTACCCAAAATTTTACCAAAATAATATTAAACACTAAAGGATAAAATAAATCAAAATATACAACAATTGAATCAAATTCAAGCATTTATGGAGATCTTATCAAATGGAATTCTTATCAATTATGTCTAATTCTCTCCTCATCATGCAAAATATATCCTTATTGATTTTATGAATATATAATTGATGTAATATATCAACAAATTATATTTCAATATCCCCATTTTGCATATGATTTCTAATAAAAATATATTTAATTTATATGTGCTAGGTTTTATAATGTTAAGTGGGATTTTTTGTAAGACAGGTAATATTGGTGTTATCATGCCTAATTGGTTCTTTATGAGGTCTATGTTATAGTCTCTAAGTTCTTGTATAAGCTATAGATTTTATGCACAATAATTACTGACCACTATATATTTGACTTATGTAACTGATAAGGCTTTATTCCTAAACTAGAAAACTAACTTATTTCCTAAAAATTGACAAAGTACTAGATGTTCTTCCTATTTAAGGGACTTTTGACATAATCCACTTCTAAATATCTATCCAAATCAAAAATTATATCTTTTAGATACCAAAGTCCTAATGATATGGTAAAATATTTAAGTATATACTAAAATATTACTATTTTGGATTTGATTGAAATCTAGCACATAAGCAAACATTAAATGTAATGTCAGGCCTATTTCAGATAAGGTAAAGTAAGCTACCAATCATATCTTAGTAGAGCTTTATAATAGCCATCTTGCCTTTGTCATCCTTGTTCAATTTAGTTTATGACATTTATATGTGTTTCAATTGGCTTAAGTTGGTCTATTTTGAAGAATTTGAGTAGTTCTTTAGTGTACTTGATTGATAAATATGTCCTCCATATGCTTGATTTGAAAGTCCAAGAAGGAAGTTGACTTTCCCATCATACATCTTAAATTTCTTACTCATGCATTTAGAAAATTCTTTGCATATGCTTTCATTAGTAGCACTAACGATAATACTATCAACATAAATTTAAAAAATTAAAATGTCATGCTTATGCTTTTTGATAAAAAGTATTATAACAACCTTACCTCTAGTAATCCCATTTTCTAAAAGAAATGCAATCAACCTATCATACCAAGCTCTAGAAGCTTGTTTCAAAGCATGTAAAGCCTTAGAGAGTTTGTAACATGGTTAGGAGCATCATGATTTTTAAACATGGGAGGTTAATCACCATAAACTTCTTCCTGAAGAAAATAATTTAAATTTCACTTTTAACATCCATTTAAAATTGCTTAAAATTCATATATGATGCAAATGCAAGTAATAATACAATAGCTTCTAACCCAGTCACAGGTGCAAAATTTTCGTCGAATGCTATGCCCTACTTTTAATTATACCGTTTAGCTACCAATCTGAACTTGTTTCTCATAACGATACTTGATTCATCTATTTTATTTTTAAACAACCACTTGGTACTTATGAGTAGAATTCTTGACTATGCATGTTTGGTATATAATCACTAGGAATGAAATTAAAAATGTTAATAGTTATGTTAGTATTTGGTATCAAATATTAGGAATGGTAATGAGAATTTTTTTACGCATATTTGATTATAATATGACTTATTTTGCAAATAATTAATCAAAATAGTTTGCATTTTTATAGATAATTAATCAAAGTTATTTTTAATGATTTAATAAATTATTAATTTAAAAAAGATTGTGAATTATGAATTAACTGCAAGTGCACAGTATAGCTGTAACTAGTACTAGTAAGTACGGGTCAATCCCACAAAGACAATGAATATTAGTAGTTACCGTTATCCTATTACCTAGCATACGAATTTGGTTGTGATTTTTAATTAAAGAAATTAAAACTTAAGCAAATAAAATAACATAGTTAGCAAGATTAAATAGAGAGAAATCACTTAGGAAATTATCGATATCGAGAATTAGTATCTAGGTTTTGAATCCCCTTAAATACCCTTAATTTATTTGTCTTCTATTATGCAATTGTCTTGTTGATTTATTGGACCGTGGAAATTCCTATAGGATGCTAATAACTCACTCTTAAGTCTAATAACAACTAATCATAAGGTTATTAACCGAATTACTCAGGTTAAAGTTTACAAAATTGCTTTACCAATTTGTGAATCCTGCTATTAGGTTTGACCCTAATCTATAGAGAATTTATGTCATCCTATCTCTAGGATTGTAATCAACTCCTACCAATTATGGTTGATCTATTGACACAAAGGATTTCTCAGTCTTTATATTATGAGATCAGATTATGCACTAATATTCCGGATCTGTTTGAACATATATTAAACATATAATTGAATCACAATCTTTAAATCCAAGCAATTGCATTAATAAAAGAATCAAAACATGTTATTGCATAAAACTAAGATTCATCTAACCTAAGAACTAAAAGAATTTAGTTACACATGATAGAACACAAAATCAAACACAAACAGAAAGAAAAACAAATGGAAAACAATGGATTCATAATTCTAAATCTCCTTGTTTGTCTCTTATTGAATATTCTTGCAAAGTAGATGTTTGATCTTGTATTACGATGGATCTTTCGATGATTTCTTCATGTTTTCCACTTCTCTGAATCAAAATCACTCCTTCTAAATGATCTCAGCCTTTATAATCGCCCCCTAATGTTTACTTCTCTTTTACCTCTAAACACATCTTTTTATAGTAATTTTTAATATTTTAGGTGATGCATAGTCTGATACACGGCCGTGTACTAAACCATGTATAACCCAAAATACCCAAAATTTGCGATTCTACATAGCCCCGGAGAAGTACACGGGCTTATGCACAGTTGTGTATCCCTTCTTTGCTTCAAATCTTCGTTTTATGCCGCCTTTTCACCCAAATTATTCTCCTTTAAATTCATAAAGGCAATTATAACCTATAAATACACTTTCAACAAATTAAGTACCAAATATACAATAAAAATATAAAAATATCAAGTGAAAATACATCAAATGTGAGATATAAAAATGGTCAAATATACATCTATCAAACATCCTTACACTTAAGCTTTTGCTTGTCTCAAGCAAACGATAATCAAAATTATCAATTTTACAACATTAATCCCTCATCAATCTCAACATTTCCATTCATACTATGAATAATCATATCCTATTTGAATCAAATTAATATACAATTAAAGTCAAATTATCCTAAAATTAGCTTTCTAAGTCCATATTAATAATAATCACATCAATAATTGCATTGAAATTAAAAACAAACATCCTTACACTCTTATCAAGATTTCACTTAATACGTTCAACTGTTTAGGGTGAAAAGTGTCAAAACACTTAATTAATGCATGGTAACTCTTAGCATAGGTTTGTAATATTATCACAGCTCCACCACTTATGTATAAACTAGAAACAAAAATCAAAAGGTCTTCATATGGATTGTAATAGGGCTTAGGTACGATATGGTTGGGATATTAAAAAGGATTAAATTGAAGTAAATTTACTAAGAGAATTTACAAGAAACTTGTTTACAATTTATACAGGTCCACTAATTATAAAAACAATGGTACTTTGTACTTTTCTTCTCTTCTTTTTCTATGCTCTTTTTTTTAATCAAAACAAAAAAATATCGAACATTCATATTATACCACAATTAAAGAAACATAGGACCTTTCAATATTTTCAAGTCTCAAACATGTAAAGAATGTAAATAACCTTTAAGGTTTAAAATAATAAAAAAGGTTTTCAAAGAAAAAAAGGAAAAAGGTTAATATGTGAGTACAATAACAATGAAAAGGCTAAGACTCAACTTGGATATTCCTAAAAGATAATTTATGGATGTGGTAATTATCAAAGAAATAGGCCTAAACAAATTGTTTAATCTAAATGCCTCCATCATGTCAGTGCTTCTAATTTAACAAATATGATCTTAATATGTATAATAAAAGAAAGTTCTAAAATTATTATACTATACACGATAACACACATAGAAGAATAAAAGAGCTTAAAATAATGATGTAATTGCTCTTAGGCTTAAAAGCTCACGAAAAATATAGGCTTATATGTGTAAATAAGATGAAATTTCACTCAAATTGATTATATCAATGAATACTCAAAATATAGCTTAGAAAAGTATTCTAACTATCATCCTTTTGCATACCAATTTAATTAATATTCAATAATGAAATATAGTATTGATGGACATATTACAATTAAGTCAAGATATAAGTTCATAAAATTGTATAACTAGGATTAAAATAAGCTTAAAGAAAACATAAAAAATTCATTAACCCCTTCCCCACACTTTAAGTTGAACATTGTTCCCAATGTACAATATAAGTATATATAACAAGTGGGGAGGGTTAGTTATACTTTCTTAAATGTGACGATTTTTTCTGAATTTTGATCCATCCAATTTAAGATTACCATCAAGTCTTCGTTTTATGTCACATTTTCATCTGAATTCTTGTCTTTTAAGTCCGTAAAGGCAATGATAACCTATAAACACGCTTGGAACAAATTAAGCACCAAAGATACAATAAAGTATAAAATATCAAGCAAAAATACATCAAATATGGGGTATAAATATGGTTATGCATCTATCACATCACCAACCTTTTTTGCTCATCATTATATCCAAATTTTACTACCTTCTTTTAATATCCAATATATATTTAAGTAGCTTCTTCATAAATTTAACTTCGAATTCATTGTGAGGTTTTTATTTAATATCAGTTTCTAGCTTTCTTTCTTTAAGACACCTTACAATTTTAGTATAATATCCTATCTTATAGTTTGTGTTCAATGTGGTGCCCGCCAGATCATAAAGTATGTTGACAAGAATTTTTCTTCCTTATTATTTCAATATTGTTTATCTTTCCCTCTTCCTTTAATAGGTTCAAATTGCATATTATTTCTATTTTCTTCACGAGATTCCATCTATAAGATATATACAATTTTAAATTATAAAAAAACGAAAATAATTAAAAATAAATAAAATAATACATATGTAAAAGAAATAAATAATATTCATAAATAACAATTAATTTTGAAAGATTTTTAAGAAAACAAGAAGTAACTAAATTATAAAAATATTAATAATAAATGTAAGTGACCTCTTCTAGCACTCCATAACATACATTTCCCTTATTGAATTATCTCTCTATTCAATCCACTAGTTAGATGTTTCAATAGCACCGATATAATTGATATGGTCATTATTTTCTATTATGGCATCCAACTCATTTTCTAATGGATCTTTCCTCATATGTTGATGAATAAGATTGTGAATGTAATGATAAGCCAATATGGTATCATTTTGAGTGTTAATTGAATAATAAGAGGGACCTAAGATTACTCATTATAACCTAAGTAATTTGAATGCCCTTTCAACAACATTTTTAGTTGTAGAATGTTTCACATTAAAATATTCTTCTTGAGTATTTAGTTGATGTCTTGATCTTCATTCAATAAGATGATATCATTGACCTCTATACGTTGTAAGAAATTCCTATACAATTTCTATATCTTGCATCAATAAGATAATACATAATATATTAACAACATGAAATTGCCAACAAACTACTAGTTAATATTTTTTGAGGGTCCAAAATCCTCTTAAATGGCTTTAGCATAATTAGTCCACTAACAAAAACTAAGAAAACAACATTAACATATACACATAGTACCGTAAACCTCATATGCCCAAAATTAAATGGAGAATGGGCTAGCAATCGTGAAATGTAGGAAGCATAAAGACAAATTGCCAAAGCAACACATTCAAACAACATATGATATTAATCCAAGACTATAACTCATGAACCTAACCATAAACTCATTGCCAAAGCAACACAATCAAACAACATATGATATTAATTCAAGACTATAACTCATGAACCCAACCATAAACTCCATAAACATATAATTAACCCATATTACTTAATAAGAAAAAGATCAATATTTTGAGACTTTCTCTAATGTAAAATATGGTGGGTATGCTTTACAATCAAATAATTAAGTGATTGATGATTTCAAACCAATTTCCATATAATGATGAATAATTAATGTAATCATTAAAATGAACAACTCCACCAAATGGAAATCCATTATAAAAAGAAAAATAAAGAGATTAAGAAAAGTTCAAAACCATAAAAAATCATTTAAAGAGATACTTTGATAAGTAATCAGGGAGGAATAGCGAGAATATAAAGGTTTAGTTGAGAAGGAACATAGAGAGAAAAAGATAGAAGAGTGATATTACATTGAAGGAGCACTAAAGGAGAATTTAATTTTATTCACTCAATTACTTGTTTATTATTCTTGATATTTGATTCTAGGTTATACACACACCTTCTTATGGATAAAAATTCAAGATTATTTAAAATCCATTCTAATTTTACTATGCCATCTATTATCCATTCTGAGTGACCAAATTAACAAAAAAACTAGGAAATTAAAGCTACTCTCACCTTTTCATTACTAGTTACCAAACAAGTCTTTAAAGATTTAATTAATATCTCCTAGGTTATCAAATAAATCTTTAATGACATCATTAGCTTTTATTGAAGAAATATATTTATTACTAACACTAACTAAATATGATTATATTGTTAGTACGTAGTGGGAGCTTTATTACATACCCCGGATCTACATGAAAGGATTAGAAATGAAAGTAATGCGGAATACCTGGATTCGGTTCCATCTCTAATTCCGATGCCGATTTCGAGTTCCAAACGTCTCCGAATCTCCCATAACCTTTAGTGGAAAGTGCTCATCGACTCACAGGTAAGGCCTTTCTATAGTTTCCTCAGGTTCTGAGCTTCACTAACGGGTCAGGAATCCTTATGCTCGTGAACATCCTCAGAGTAACTGCAGGAGACC
>JANVCL010000008.1:32415692-32428822 GCA_026546855.1 Erythroxylum incrassatum
CTTCATGGGCATACCGTATGTGACAATGTAACCTCATGAAATACAAAACTTCAAATGCACAATCTCATTGTCACACACACGTGCTGAAGACATTCTCTGAAAACTTTATTTGAGACCTAGCTTCTTAAAGAAAAGTTTCAATAGAGTGACTATCGTGCGTCACCGGATACCGAACCGACCTCCTGAGACACGACATCCTCATGTATCTCCCTTATGGCAAGTTTGTTGCATGAAAATTCACTCAAAAATGGCTTCAAAATGTCTTAATTCCTCTCCCGATTGATTATCATGCAATTCCAAGCACTGAAAATGAGACCCGAGATACGAGACTGTCATGCATCTCCCTCATATGTAGTCCGAAGCATGAAAGTTCAATAGAAATCAGATTTAGAATACCTTAATTCATTTTCCTAGAGTTAAACCTTAATTTATTACATTATGTAATAAATCCAGAAAAATAGAAAAATGTTACTTTAAAAATTTATCGAACCCAGAAACTGACCCAAAACACCCCGAGGTACCTTACGGGAAATTTGAAATGTTTGGGGTTTTTTCTGGTCCTGTAGCCCTGTCGGTACGGTTAACGTCAGCATGACGTCAGCCGCCGACGTCATCGCTAACGTCGGTGCGCGTGGGTGAGTGGCGCTCGTGCCTACGACAGGCGCGTGCCTCACCCCTGCGGACTCGCCGACACTATGTGGCGCGTGCATTGCACGCATCGCCACGTGTCCGTCATTGCTTGGTGCCACGTGTTGTCCCGGTGGACGGCACGCCCCCGCCGTTCCATGAAAACCGGTTGAAGGGGCGTGATGATGCGCGCCATATGTTGAGAGTCAGCTGTTGCGACGTGTCGACGCGCGATTGGTGCTGCATCACACGGGCTGACCGTACGCGGACACTCCTGTGTACGCCACGCCCCCGACGTCCTTCACCTCCTCCGACGCCGGAGTCAATTTTTGACGTCCCGAAACTTCATTTTTTGCCCTGTTTGTCCTGTTTTTGACCCATTTTCATAGCTAGCCTTATGTATACTATTTTTACGCAATTATATAAGTAAAAATTTGGAAAATGAATCAAAAACAAAGGAAATCCAAATGAGATGAAAAACTGAAAAACCTCCATTTTTGACAATCCGATCACGTAACCGCTCTGATACCACATGTTAGTACGTAGTGGGAGCCTTATTACATACCCTGGATCTACATGAAAGGATCAGAAATGAAAGTAATGTGGAATACCTGGATTCAGATCCATCTTTGATTCCGATGCCGATTCTGAGCTCCAAACGTCTCCAAAACTCCCGGGCCTTTAGCGGAAAGTGTTTATCGACTTACGGGCAAATCCTTTCTACAATTTCCTCAAGTTTTGAGTTTTCCTAACGAGTCAGGATCCTTATGCTCGTGAATGGCTTATGAGTAACTGCAGGAGACCCTGCCTTTATATAGTTTCCATATCGGACTTTCCCATCACAAGGTCGATATGGACCCAGTTCACACTAATCGGTACCCATTTTTTACTCAAATTTTGACTCATTAATCTAGATCATTTATTAGGTCACTTTAATATCTTTATCTGGATCAAATGGCGTAACTTAACCGATAATTTATTTAAAAACCAAATTGCAATTAATGTTAGTCCAACTTAATGAGACATGGACAAAATTGTCCCTAAGGACAAAAATGTCTAACATATATATGAATAAGAGCTTGTTGGGCAGTTATATAAAGAATGATTTGTAGATATGTCCATATAAAAATTATGACCAATATTGTTAGCATAGATCTAAGCAAGACTAAATGGTATTCATTCCTAAGATTATAATTGGTATTAACATTATACTCATAATCATAATACATTTAACTAATTTTAACAAATTTATGAAAGTTGGTAGATATATAGTAAATTAATGAAAGTTGAAGTTTAAAGCTTAAACTAGTTATTCCATACTAAGATTAGAACTTTATTAAAAATATATTCAACTAATTTTATGAAGAGTTTATGATACTTTGACCTATTTAAAAACCTCAATTTGATTAAAATTTAATAATATTTGAACCTACTTGGTCTACGTAATTCAAATTCTAATACAAGAGTAAGCAACTTATAGTTCCAAATCACTCGATGTTTTATAATTTTAAGTACTAATTAAAATCATAATTTTAATCCTTATATGAAATATAATGATGTGTATTGTATAGTTCAATAAAAGAAATATATTGTACTATGGTACTCCCTAAAGGCATCGTAAAAATGGTCGACATAAATCTCCTTAAAAAATGTTGAAGTTCCAAATGCCTTGGAAATTCATTTAGAAGTGTAAAACAAGACAAAGAAGGGCGGTCTTGGAGGGCCCATAGCTCCTTTCTAAGTGTCTTAACTGCCAAATTTGAATGCATAGTGTGTCCTTTACTTAATAAAAGGGTTGCTTTGCCTTATTGTTAGTTCGTATCAAAAGAAAAACTATAGACAAAATAAGTATTTAGTATTATTTTACGTATATATCAAAAGAGAAAATAATTTTCAAGTCATAAAAAAATTTTATTTTTAGTTTTATGTTAAAATTATTTTTATCATGTATTGTTAAATAATAGGGTTAACTATAAAAAATCTCAAATTTTACTCAATTTTACAATTATAGCACGAACTTCAAAACGTGGCAATTAAATGCTTAAATTTTTAATTTTTTTCAATTCTAGCCCGACATTAATGTCTCTGTTAACTTTACTGCTGTAGCTTGCAACGTGTTCCCAAAACTCTAACTATTATTAATACACATTATCCCAAATTAACACAAGTAATGAAGATTCATAAAATGACACAGTTTAATCTCTAAATCAGTTTACACAGCTTTGACGATCTTACCTTAATTTTTTTCAATTTGTCAAAGTAAGAACCCCTATTTTTTCAATTTGTCCAAGAGAGAAGTCTTGTGCAAGGGAATTTTTTTTAAAAGTAAAACATTAAGATTCCGTTTGATTATTATAAAAGTAAGGGCATTTTCTCAATTATCAGAAATTTAAACTTAGTAGTGTATATGGTAAGCATGTGTTTTTAGTGTATGAAAAGATAGAAAGAACTTGAATTAAATAATCTATTTGGCTGGTCCAACAAAGTATGTACAGGCAGCAAAGGAGGTTACTTAATTAAACATAGTGCCTTAACTGTAATAATTAAATATAATCTCAATGACAGAGAGACACCCGTAACCCATAATGGTAGATTGATTTGGGTTGGGTTCGTTATAAAAACTTAGGTGGAAGTCTTTACCATTACAGGAGTGGAACATGTCCCATTTCTTACAAAAGAGTGTTTTGGAAACAAGTGGCATTCTTTTGACAGAAGAAAGGGATGTGTTGTTTTTAATGAAAGAAAAGCATAGTTCAACCTCTGAATACAATTATATGTACCAAATTAATCAGATAGAGACACGGTTTTCTTTTCTTAAAACGACAGTAGATGGGACTGAAACTAGCAAACATGTGTAAGTGTAACAACGGAACAGTGCAAGAGCATGGCTGAGAAAAAGAAAGTGCAGTTTGAGGGAGAGAGCAAGCAATGGAAAGGAGGTACGTGGCAGTGACACGTTCCTCGTTTGGAACACGAGGAAAACAAACATCATTAAGTGTTGCCCTATGACTACATCAGTCAGTTATCACTTGGTCAATGGCCCTCAATTTTAGGGCCTCTTTTTTTTTAATTTGAGTTTTAAAAAACTAATTTGCATTACAATTTACAAACGGTTGTTTTTGTTTCTTCTTTTGGTTACTTTCTCTCTTGGAAGGGAAAGAAATGGAAAAATATCTCATTTTTGGTGTTTTTTTTACTGCTGTCTCTCAGCTGTAACATGTATTTAATCTCTCGCTTTGTTAAAGAACAAAACCCTAAGGGTTCTTGTAAGAAGTAATCGCCGCCAGATTGATCTTAGCCGTCAAATTCTCTCCCCCATCTTCTTTTCCTCGTTTTAAGACAGCTCACTGTTTTTTTCTTTCCTCCTCACCACTTGTGCTGCTGCTGTTGTTACTATTACATGGAGCCTGTCTAATTCCTGTTTCAAGGAATCCATTTCTGGAGGAAACCAGAAAAAAAACCATGTTCTGATTTTTATTTTTACGCTTCATAGTCGTTGTTTTTTGCAGTTTTAGTTTTTTTTTTTAATCTTGATTTCTTTTTTACTATATTTGGTCTTAAAGTTTTGATCTTTTGTAGCTTAAAGTGCCTGTAAAAATGGGGTTTAGTCTTTTAGACTGTTTCTACGTAGAAAGTTTTGGTTTTTAACACTTTTTAGTTACGGGGTCTCACTATTGATACTGGGTTATTAAATCAGTAGTTGAGCTGTAGTGGTTAATGATAAAGTTGGGTTTTTGAATATGCTTTCTGAATTGGGGAGGAGACCGATGATAGGAGCAAGCGATGCATCATCTCTTGGAGACGATTTAGAAAATGAAATAGGGTTGTTGCTGCGAGAGCAGCGTAGGCAAGACGCGGATGATCGTGAGAGAGAGCTTAATTTGTATAGGAGCGGGTCTGCGCCACCAACTGTCGAAGGTTCATTGAGTGCAGTGGGCGGGTTGTTAGGTGGAGGAGGCGGTGGCGGCGGCGGTGTTGGTGCTACCCTTTCGGACTTTGCTAGTGGTAGAAATGGAAACGGGTTTTTATCCGAGGAGGAGCTGAGGTCTCATCCAGCTTATTCTTCATATTACTACTCAAATGTGAATTTAAACCCTAGGCTTCCACCTCCTTTAATATCAAGGGAAGATTGGAAATTTGCGCAAAGATTGAAAGGAGGCAGTTCAGTTTTAGGCGGTATTGGGGATCGAAGGAAGGTGAGTAGGGCTGATAATGGAAGTGGGCGGTCCTTGCACATGCCACCTGGGTTTGACTCAAAGAAACAAGAAACTGAGATCGAGTCAGAAAAGTTGCAGAGCTCAACAGAGTGGGGTGGTGATGGACTTATAGGTTTACCTGGACTAGGACTTGGAAACAAACAGAAAAGTCTTGCAGAAATCTTTCAGGTGATTAATTCTGTAATTATTGCTTCAATCTTAGTTGTATCTGTTAATGGAATGAATTCCTGCAGTTACCAGATAGGGTTGTTATTTCACAATATAATGGCTATCACTCTTTTGCTGAGCCCTATAGTTTGTATGCAACTGGCTTGGTACTTCCGTCGTTAAGTGTGAGTTTGTGTGTTATCATAAGTATCTAATTTCTTTTACTTTCCAGTCTATAATCTTGGCTCCAGTGATTAATTCTTCTGTTGCGCTTGTTCAGTACTCTTCATGGATGCTGCGATCTCTTTTGTTGCCATCTTGTAATAGCAGTTGCTTAAATTTCACACCCTTTTCCAATTAATTTGGCTAATTCTAGACTAATGCTTAGGCTTTTGTTTGAAACTCCTTTGGAGATCGACTTTTATCAATGTCTGTTATGTTTCCTCATGAAACACTAATTATGAATTGAATATCAAGCATACTTTGTCTTAGTGATATGTACTTGACTTCTTTATCCTACTGGAAAAGCCTATACCAGTGTCACAAACATTAATTAGTTTCTGTACATGCTTTAGACTACTATTTGTTTTTCTTTGAAAGCTACAAACTTGTGTCTCAGTCTTGGTCTTCTTGATCGCCTGTTCATTGCACTTTATTGTCATCAGGAACTGTCATAAATTTTATATTCTTTTATCAATGTTTTATTCGTGCAGGATGACTTGGGGCATTCAGCACTGGTGAAAGGGCACCCTTCGCGTCCAGCGAGCCGAAATGCGTTTGGTGAGAATGTTGAGACTATTGGTTCTGCTGAAGCTTCATCTGCTGATACTTTACGTACTGTCGCAAATGTTCAGGCCTCATCTGCTGTTCAAAATAGTGGTCAAACTTCTTTTACTTACGCTGCTGTTCTTGGTGCTTCCTTGTCTAGAAGTACTACACCTGACCCTCAACTTGTTGCTAGGGCTCCTAGTCCCTGCCCTACTCCAATAGGAAAGGGTAGAGTTTCTGCATCTGAGAAAAGGCTTATGAATCCTAACTCATTTAATGATGTCTCATCTGGTATCAATGAGCCTCCAGACTTGGTAGCTGCTTTATCTGGTCTTAACTTGACACAAAACGGTGTCATAGGTGAAGAGAACCACTTGTCCTCACAAATTGAGCGCGATGTTGATGACAACCAGAATTATCTGTTTGGTCCTTCAGGTGGTCACAATCATTTGAAGCAAAGTACATACTTGCAAAAATCTGAATCTGGTAACTTTCATGTGCCTTCTGTTTCTCAATCAGTGAAGATTTCATACTCAGATTTGAATCAGAGTAATGGCAATGGGTCAGACATGAAAAGCTCCTCCATGGTAGTCAATAGGCAGCCTGAATTGCAGAATTCTGTTACTCCTTCTGGTAATTCATACTTGAAGGGATCACCCACCTCCACTCTCAATATTGGAGGTGGCTTGCCTACTCAGTACCAGAATCTAGATTTAATTAATTCATCACTTGCAAATTATGGATTGAGTGGGTACTCCATTAACCCAGCTTTGCCTTCCATGATGGCTAGCCAACTTGGAACTGGTAATCTACCACCATTATTTGAAAATGCTGCTGCTGCATCAGCTATGGCTGCCTCTGGAATGGACTTGAGAGTTCTGGGAGGAGGTTTGGGGTCTGGAGCAAATTTAACACTTGGATCTGAATCTCATAATCTTGGAAGAGTTGGGAGCCCATTGTCTGGGAGTGCCCTTCAAGGATCTTTTGTTGATCCAATGCATCTCCAGTATTTAAGGACATCTGAATATGCTGCCCAGCTTGCAGCTCTCAATGATCCCACGATGGATAGGAATTACTTAGGTAACTCGTATGCTAATCTGCTTGAACTTCAGAAAGCTTATGTTGGAAGTCTTTTATCACCTCAGAAATCACAGTACGGAGTTCCATTGGGTGGTAAATCTGGGGGTTCTAATCACCATGGCTATTATGGAAGTCCTACATTTGGTGTTGGCATGGCGTACCCTGGAAGTCCTTTGGCAAATCCTGTTATACCCAACTCCCCAGTGGGATCTGGCAGTCCCATGAGACACAATGAACTAAATATGCGGTATCCTTCTGGGATGAGGAACTTGACGGGTGGTATCATGGGACCATGGCATTTGGATAATGTGGGTGAAAGCTTTGCATCTTCGCTTCTGGAAGAATTTAAGAGCAATAAAACAAAATGTCCTGAACTTTCTGAAATTACTGGTCATGTTGTTGAGTTCAGGTACTTACTGCTTAAAAAGTACTTCAAGTTCAACTATTATATACTAGCCTGAATTTATTTAAATAATTTTGTATCTTTATAAGCAGTGCTGATCAGTATGGGAGCCGATTCATTCAACAAAAACTTGAGACGGCAACAATGGATGAGAAGAACATGGTTTATCAGGAAATTATGCCACAAGCTCTTGCTTTGATGACTGATGTATTTGGTAATTATGTAATTCAGAAGGTATCCAATATCTGTGTCGATTATATTTTTTCATAGTTACATTGCTGGAGGTTTTAGATATTCATTTACTTACAAATGCAACTTTGTGTTTTTTCATACAGTTTTTTGAACATGGACTTCCTTCACAGCGAAGAGAGCTTGCTGGGAAGCTTTTTGGTCATGTTTTAACTCTCAGCCTTCAAATGTATGGTTGTCGGGTGATCCAAAAGGTATAAATAGGCTTGCCATATGGAAATCTGAGTGATTAACCCAAGAACAGTGCTATACTTAAAAGAAGTAAATGCCTTAACTAAAATACCCTGAAGTATCTGGCTGGTGGATTCTAAGCGCAAAAAGGAGGTTGTCTGCATCCGCATTGTGGCACCACAGTATTGCTCTTCTGAGGACTTCTTTAGAATTTGATATTGCCACATGCTAGTGCTAGTTCTTTCAAGTAATCACTGCAGTGATCGTAATAAAACAATTATGCTGGTAATCCTATCGAAGTTTTCATTATTAACTTGTTTGTTTGAATCATTCAGGCCATTGAGGTTGTTGACTTAGATCAGAAAATTAAAATGGTTGAGGAACTTGATGGTCATGTCATGCGATGTGTACGTGACCAGAATGGGAACCATGTCATTCAAAAGTGCATTGAGTGTGTGCCTGAAGAAAATATTCAATTTATTGTCTCCACCTTCTTTGATCAAGTTGTAACCCTCTCAACCCATCCTTATGGGTGCCGTGTGATTCAGGTTGAGAATCCTTCTATAATTCTTTTCTTCTCCAAGTGAATCAACATTTTTAACGAGGCTTATTTTAAGATTCTGAAGACTTATGTATGTTCTCTTTGCTGCAGAGGATACTGGAACACTGCATGGATCCAAAGACCCAGAGCAAAGTTATGGATGAAATTCTAGGAGCTGTTAGCATGTTGGCACAAGATCAGTATGGAAATTATGTTGTTCAGGTTAGTAAATCTTTCTCTAGAAGGTCTCTGCAGGTATCCATATATTTAATGTTTTTGTTTTTTGGTAGTGATACACAAGAAATCGTTGTTGTGTGTTTGTTTGAACATGAACTGTTTATTCTTTTGTGCTTATTATGAAGTGGGATTGGAATTGGGTTTCCTGATCTTTGTTTATATGTTGTGTAGTTTTACTTTGCTATGTGCAAAATTCTGACAAAACCTGGAGATTAATTTCCTGCCTGAATGCCTTGGGATTTAATATGATGTTCCTTAACAGCTCCGAAAGGTGGTCCTAGCGGTTCTGCATAATCTACAGTTCCTACAAATCATCAATATAATACAAATCATAGTTTAAATGGTGGTTATTTGAACTGCATTTTTGACTGAGAAGCTCCCTAAAAATATTAAGTGGCACACAAAAAAAAGCACTTGCGTTTTGCTCATTTATGCAATGCATACATATGGAACACGTCTGTTCCTAATCTGCATATATTCGTGTTTCTTTAGCTTCATTTATTGAAACCAACTGCTTTGGTAAGCATTGAATATTGCTGTTCCTCTTTGCATATAGGTTCTTTATTACTTCAAATGTTAGGACTTGGAAGTGTTCTATTAGGTTAGACTGTTTGTGTGCATCTTTTGAGCTGGTTCTAATGCTTCAATTTGTAATTGTCCCTGATTTTGATCTTTTCAGCATGTACTTGAGCATGGAAATCCTCACGAGCGATCTGCTATCATCAAGGAATTAGCTGGAAGGATTGTTCAGATGAGTCAACAAAAATTTGCTTCCAACGTTGTGGAGAAGTGTTTAACATTTGGTGGCCCTACAGAGCGCCAATTACTGGTCAATGAGATGCTAGGAACTACTGATGAAAATGAGCCTCTGCAGGTTTGTAATTTTTGCAGCTGACAAGAGACACCTGTATCACTATCTAGGGTCAACGATTGTTAATTGTTTGCAGCAACAATATGATGACATGAGTGATATGTTGTTGTTTTTGTGTGTTCTCTTTCTAGGCAATGATGAAAGATCAATTTGCAAACTATGTTGTACAAAAGGTATTGGAGACTTGTGATGACCAACAGCGTGAGCTGATCCTCACACGAATAAAAGTTCATTTAAATGCATTGAAGAAGTACACCTACGGAAAACACATTGTTGCTCGTGTGGAGAAACTTGTTGCTGCAGGAGGTACTCACTTTTTTTTTCCTTTTACTAGTGAATTTAAATTACATCTAGTACCTGCATGGACTTGGAAGCAAAACATAAACATAGTGGCACATTCATCTTGGTTAGTGACTGATGAATTGCTAATTAATTGGCATCTCTGAACTATTGATGAAGCAGAGTACCAGCATACCCATAATTGATTACCACTCTTTGTTTAGCATTTATTCTCGTTATCTTAGTGGTGATCACTCTTTCCTTGCAAAAAGATGTGAGCTTGGTGGTATTTTCTTTAAGCAAGTTCTTTGAACTCTTGCATGTTTGTTGTGTGTCAAATAGCTCACTCTCGAGTACTTAATTTACTTGCAGAAAGGAGAATTGCAGCGCAGTCTATGCACTCTGCTTAGGTGGCCTAGGAAAGAAAGTTGTCTGTACAGCTAACTGAGGCTAGTGTGAGCTTCGTATCTTTCTTTCTTCGCATATCTAGGAGCTAAGACTCTACCTTTGTTTTAGTGGCAAGGTATGAGCTGATTGGAAATAAAAAGTGTTTGCTTGTACCGGAAACTGTACATTGTGTAGTTTAAGGTTTATACATAGAGTTGAGCAAAGCTGAGGTTCACTTCAGATGTGGATACACCTACTGCCACTGCAGAGGAGTTTGACTATACAGGTTCAAAGTGGTGTAAAAATGATGGGATGTCGAGACTGTACAAAATGTTGGTATGTGGAGAGCTGTTAATGTTTAGGAGAGGCCAGAATTTTCTTTTGTATTCAACTTCTATATATTTTCTTAAGAGCTACATTTTTCTTATGTGCTTATAATCATCTCCAAATCCCATAACTCAACCAAATCACATTAAATAAAGTAGAAATGACACATCGCAGAACAATTTTGATCTAACAACACAAACATGGCAACTCCCTTGTGCGAGTCTTTTATTCTTCAGCACCCTCAATTTCTACTTTCTGACCAAAACCTCTAGGCCCGGCCTTGGCTCTCGCCTTTACTTTCTTCCCACCTTTCTTCTTCTGCTGCTTTGCTGTTTCTTCTTTCTCAAACTTCTCCCTCTCTCTCTTCCCCAGGAAATCTGTCACTCCCAGGTATATTACCTGCAATCCAAAATGGATGTTGAGTTTGATTGTGGTATAACGTAGCAAGATAACGATATAGATGGAGTGATATAAGCCGCTAGCCAGACGAGTATGGCATTGACCAAGGTTCGGATCAATCTATAATGCGAAAATCACGAAAAGATAAAAACTTGGAATGTTAGTTGTTACCCCAATTGTGAGAAAGGTTAGAATGACGAAGGCAATGAATAGGAGAGCAGAGACAACGGTGGCAACTCCGTCATCGCCAGAAGACATCACTTGTTGGGCACTCTCAAGCGGGGTACTCTCTGGAGGCGGAGCTGCTTCTGGTGAGGCGGAGACCCTCCACGTTGGAGTTGTACTTTGAGAAAGGAAGGTTAGTCTGGGCAAGGGGAGAGTGGATGTGGATGTTATATTGGTGTGGACAGTAAGTGAAGAGGGAGGAGGGTATGTGTGACTGCGGGTGGAGATGGAGAGAAGAAATGGCGAAGATAGAGATAAGCATGATGTTATGGCCATTGAGGGTGGTGTGCTGCTTTCTTACTGCTAAATTACAACACCGCTTCTCTTCCTGGAGGACACAACAGGATAATTGGAGTGACTCTGACTGGAGACCCAACTCCATGAACAAGATCCATTAATTTAAGACCGTTTATTTAGGCTCATTTTTCAGTCTTAAATGAAATGAAATCTTATTAGAATTACGAATTATTTGTTTTTAAGAAATTCGAAGACCTTTTCTTTTAAATTAGTTTTATTCTTTTTAAGGAAAAAAAATCCCTTTTTATAGGTATTTAGTTATCATAATAGCATGGGAAATCCCTTTGTATAAGTATTAGTTGCCTATCTTCTTAGTGCTTGTATCGTAAATAAGGATTAGAATAATTATTCTTCAGAATAAAAAAGAGAGGAATAAAATATAATGGTTATTACTTTATTTGGTTTACTATTAAAGAACTTTTATGTCAGTATTTACTTTAAAAATATAAACTTGGAATGATAAAGGAATAAGAAACAAAAAAACTAAATTATTATTATTATTAGTATTATTATTTATTGTTATTAAATTTCTTATTATTTTTATTAATTATTAATACTAATTATTATTAAATTCCTTATTATTATTCTTAATTTTCTACTTAGTATTATTAATTATATTTATTATTATTATTAAAATTATTAATTTTTTTTCTTATTATTATTAATTTTATTATTCTTATTATTATTAATTTTCTACTAATTGTTAAAATTATTATTTTTATTAATTATATTTTATATTATTATTACATTCCTTATTATTATTAATTTTCTTCTTCTTATTATTAATTTTATTATTCTTATTATTATTTATTATTAAACGGGAAGGATAAAAAAAGTCTTCAATAAATAACTCTATTCTTGGAATAGCTAAAGACACCTTTTGATGATCTTTAGTTATTCTCAAGATTTGAGGAGATTAGGTATTCTGGTATTTTTATCTAACCAAACAAAGGATTATTTAAGTTTTAAGAATATACCAGGAATATAATTCCTATTCATGTGAACCAAAAATGTCCTTAATCTTTTATATAATCCTAAGATTGGATCTACCATGTCCAATCACAAACTCAACGATCAAGATCAAAACAAAGTTAATTCATCTAAATAATAAACTCATCATATATTAATAATTGGAGAATACATCACAATTTACATTCCTAACCTTAACTTAGGGTTTTACCAATTGCATGTATTTAAAAATCATTATTAATATAAGATTAAAAAGAGAAGTAAAGAAGGAGAAGAGCTATCACAATCTCCTCTAATCTTGCTTCCAAATCCATATGAAACACAATCTTGTAATAACTATCATATACCCTCCAAAAGTCCCCCAAGTTAAGCCTAAGGGGAGTTTATAATTAAAGTTATATGATAAAGTCCTAGATTGCTTTAAATTATGATTTTTGTGCATCCTTGTATATGGCCTCACCATAGATAGGCACTTGTCTTCTTTAAAGTCTACAACAATTGTTAGGCCTATCTTATGGTCTCACCATAGATGGGCACTTGTCTTCTTTAAAGCCTACAATAATTGTTATTAGGTCTTTTCTACCAACTTATCCAAAATTTTGATGTCTTTAAGCTTGAATTGATCCTTGATATCTTTTATAAAATTGTTTTCCACATCTTATCCACTTCCTAATGATTTTAAAATTACCTCAATTGAATAACTAGGGAGAAAGTTACGTTTAAGTCTATGGGTTCTTAAAATTATCACCTATCATAAAATGAACTAATTATAAGAAAACATCATATTGCTAGTTAGAGAAGACAAGGATATTGTTATGTTTCATTTAATTAAAATAAAAATAATAAAAGTGGGAGTTTTTGGATAAGGGACATAGCGCGTGAGCTTTGGCATTGTCTATGCGATCCTCGTCACATCAGTTGACAGAACAGATCGCC
>JANVCL010000008.1:32481839-32492148 GCA_026546855.1 Erythroxylum incrassatum
AACATTAAAACTCCATGATTTCAGCACATAATCGTAGCCTTAGAATCTTCTACTGTAATTACATTTCCATGTTTATAAATTCATTTCTTGTATAAATAGCTGTACAAATCGCTTATACAAAACACACAAAAACAATACAATTCTTCTACATATGTCTTTCACTTGTCTTCCACAAATGAACAAAGCATATTGAAGTTGATTGCCACTATGTCTGAGATCAAATTCAAGTTGGCAATATTATCACCGCATATGTTTATACATGCCAACAATTGGTGGATATTTTCACAACAACCCTTAGTCAACAACAGTTTCACTACTTACTTTACAAGTTGGGCATTTGTGACCTCCATGCTCACTACAAGAAAATAAGGCATTTTGCGACATTTTTAAAACGTCACAGAATGTACAAAAACTTCGTAGAATGTATCCTGCAACGTTTTGAAAAACGTCACAAAAAACGTCGCAGAATGTGGTGTAGGTAAAAGGTTTCTCCGACATTTTTTATGTAAAACGTTACAGAAAATACTGACATTCTGCGAAGTTTATAAAAACTTCACTAAAAGTTTGAACAATCCTCGACGTTTTTAAAAGACGTCGTGGAATCTCTAACATTTCGCGACGTTTCTAAAACGTCACAGAATGTTTGTAAAAAGACATATAATAGTTCCAAAAATACATTGGAAGCCCCAACAGTCAATTCTCTTTGACATCCATACCATATTAAAGTAGTGATAAGGCAATTTGTAGTCCTTCAAGAATATTTGTTTCGAAGCATCCATGTTGGTTTCGTTAACTTGTTTCTGTAATGTTTCTGTTGAAACTGAACAGATTAGCTTCCTGCTGTTTTGTTTAGCCCTCTAAAAGTTAAAGAAGCATAATAAACACATCAATAAAAAGGTTGATTAAAATAAATGTCAATAACATTTGAAAAAAAATACTTCAAGTTATAGAGATAACATATAGTACAGGGTACAAAAACTGACAGTTCCGTTGAAAGGTGACTTGAATTAAATCAATTCTTAGAAAAGACTAACAAAATCATCTGACTGATCATTATAATACATAAAATGAAAAAGAAGATGAAGCCATGACATAAAATCAAATTTTGATGCAAATATATATATGTATGTATGTGTGTATATATATATATATATATATATATATTTACAAACCTCTGAGCTTAGTAAGCGCCTGTATCTGGATATATTTTTCACTGAATTGCAGATGAAACTAACTCGGTTTGTAACATTAGGATACATAAATCAATAAAACAGAAAGTAAATGAGAATCAGTAGTAGAACATTGGCATGAACAAACATTCGTAATAAAACTGAAGAGTGTACAATAAATTTCAAATATCTTAATGGGCATCAAAGTTTAGATATAACATATTTGGACAGTTTTTCAATTGAAACTTAGCTAGCCAAGCAAGGCCCAAATATCAAACTCGCAAGAGCACAACAACAAGAGAACTACATGATTGTATAGGCACTAACACAAATCATTTTGAGGGAATCTGAACAGGACAAAAACAAGCAACATCGATAGACTAAATATATCCAGAACTACTTTGCATTCCTTAAATCTCGTTACAAAATGAATAATGAAATCAATTATCTCCAGTTACACAAACAAACATAACTACAGTCAACTTCATGAACATCAACAAAGTAGGAAATGGGGTAGGAGTAATCACAAGAGTAGTGGGGATCAAACCCAAAAGATTGGTCCTTGGAAAACATGAACTTTTGCATGGAAGAACCAACCGAGCCATTCAGACTCAAAATCTCCCTAAACAAGCTACTATGATTAATCAATCACGAAAGCAAACTACCACAAACCCACCAATTGGGTCAAAAGTTATCACAGAATATAGAACATCGGACAATCAAAACCCAAGACAATCCCCACTAAAACCCCATGATGTTTACACCACATTATAGGAATCATCGACTGTGGCTGTCATTGTAGTTGTGGCTGCTGCATCATGTTTGTCCCTAAAAAACTTAGCCCTAAATGCCTGAAATAATCCCTAAATTGATAAACCCCAAAACCCAAAACCCAAAAACACAGACAACACGCACACATTCACAAGAATCCAATTACCCCTAAAGAAAGAGCACAAAAATCAAATCCATTAGAAAGGAGAAGATCTAGAAGAGGATATAGGCACCCGAATTTGCGCTGAAGTATTGAGCGAAGAGAGAAATAGACGAAGACTGCGAAACGAAGGGTTGAGCGGCTGAGGGTGTAGATCGTGAGGAGGTGATTGCAGTAGCAGCAACGAGGGTTTTCAGGTGCGAAGAGGTCAATCTCCTCCACATTGTAATCGTTAGTTTTTGAGTGTGTGTGTTCTTTCAATCACACCCCTGTTTCATCCCTTAGTTTTTGCGTTTCTTTCTCGCTTTGCCTGTAACAGACTCGGGGCTTTTGTTCTCGTCGTTGCTTTTCTATTGAGAATGAGAGAAATGAAGAAATGGCAGTGAAGAAGAAGAAACGTCGAAGAAGAAAGTGGGAAATGAACTCGCGAGATGAACTTTTAAATATTAAGTAAACAAAAGGCAAAAGTCAACTGCGACGTTTTATTCAACAAGACGTTGCAGTTTTTATTTCGTGACGTTTTAATAAGAAAATGTCGCAAAAATTGTTAAAAATCTGCGACGTTTTTATAAAACGTCACAAAAAATTTAAACTTTTCGTGACGTTTAAAACAATCTATGACGTTTTATCAATAAAACGTCACGGATTGTATTAATTTCTTGTAGCAGCTCTAACTTGAGGGGTAGTAATAGGATATAATATTTGTAAATATGGCTAGTGCGCATATGTAGGGATATGGTCAACTAGAGATAGAGATATTTTAGGCAAGGATCTTGTATTTACTGTTACAGGCTAGCTGTATATAGGGCGTAAAGTCCCATCCTTTGTGCTGTATATATGATGTGACACGGGCAATAGACATTAGGTTTTTGAGTCCAGATTCTCTGTCTTATTCTGTCTCATGGAATCTCAGCCATTTATTTTGCGGGTCCCACATAAATAAATGGCTAAAATTTATCGGACACAATAGGACACCATAATATTGGATAGAGGATCTAGACTATAGGTTTTTACCCCCACATGCTTCTTTAGAAGAAGTTAGCAATAAAACAAAACTGACTTTTGGTTACGTTTTTCTAAAATCGTAAACAAAAGTAAGTCTTTGCCGATGCATAACATTTGGTGACACTTTTTAAAATCATCGCGAAATGCTTAAATAACTATCCTTAAGTTCTTCAAAATCAAATAACTCTCTCATTTGTAATTATAAGTTATGTTCCAAACATCAAACTTTTAGCTAGCTGGTAGACGTAATGATTCTTTCGTGAAAAAAATGATGAGTTTGCACTCAGTTTACTGCCTTGCTCATTTATAATGGAAACATATAAAATATTGGGAATGATACGGACTTATGCTTTTGATACATAGAACTTATTATACTCTTAGAAATGAATGCTCTTTCGTTAGCTGAAAGATTCCACCCTTAGTTGGCTTGAAGTATCCTTCCATGAGTTTCTTCCTCCTCAACTGCAACAACAAAACAGCCAGTAAATCATAAAATTTCAATAGCTAGGAGAAACAACTATTCTACCGTATCAACAAATGTAATCTAATTATCCCATCATATGAGAAAGATGTGAGAGAATAATTTCACAGCATAGCTCAGTGTTCTACTATCGAGCAATATCCCATAACAATGTACTGTTAGATGTAAAAGGAATAATTAACTGACCTTCACGAGCATTGGTTGAGATTGGAATAGGAGAGTTGGTCGCTGGAGGATTAGAATTAAGTGAAGAAGCTACGTCATTTCGAAGAAGAGAAGCCACAACCCCTCTTACCTTCTCTACGACCCCTACATCTCCAGGGGATTTCCGTGGAGTTATTGCCTGAGATATCACCTGAGAAAGTGCCCTCTCATCATCCCCAGGCTCAAACTTGTTCATTATATACTCCTTCACTGAAACTCCTTTATCCCATATATGCTCACGGGGACTAGCTTGGTCAACCGTTTCTGCTGCTGCTGGAGCTGGGGTTGGTTCAGCTTGGTCTGATGCTCCTGGGACTGCGTTGGCATGTTTCATGTCTACTGCAGATGATGCAAATGCAGCCGTATTTTTTGTTTCAATGGAAAGTGTTGATGGTGGTTTGACTGGAGATAATGTTGCAGGACCTGGAGATGCAGTTCCTGAGGTTGAAGCAGCAAGAATTTGGATTTTGCAAGGGGTCTTAGAATCCGTGTTGTGTGCTGGCTTCCCGGTCACATTCACTGTCTGTTTCTTGGGAGATTTGTCCTTTTCCTGCTTGCGACTTGTACAACTTTGAACAGATATTGGCTTGTAAGAACGAGGTGATGACTTCTTATCAGGAGTATCGTAGTTGACACTGCTTTTCAAAACATGCTTCTCAGATATCACAGGAGTTGCTCTCGGATGTTGTCGAGCCGATTCCTTATACCGCTCAGGAGCCATCTCTGATTCATACACTACAAAATGAAAACAAGTCCGGATTACAAAGTGCCAGGGATACACTATTACTTGACTTGGGAATCTTGTTTCAATGACTTTAGTGTTTTACTAATTTCTCAAAATGTAATTCTATATGTAGTTTATATTACTTGGTGCTCCGAGATATTCAGAATCTTCTTCCTCATCTTCTATGCTGACACCCCATGATGGGGTAGTGTTACCATCCTCACTATGCTTCTTCTTGCTGAGACTGTTCCGCCATTTCTTGGCTTTCTCTTTTACTCTGGCGAGGACTGATTTCTTGTGTGGGGTATGATCATCCTGATCCATATCATGTTCCTTCCCTGTTGTTGCTGTGCTCCGTGGCGACCACCTCGTAGCATCCCCTGCTACGAGCATTTTACATGACTCAGAAACCAGTAATAGAAACATTATATTAATCCTTTTTCATGATTTTGGTGTTCTACCCACTTTGAAATTGCATGACAATTACCTCGTAGAAGTTGTTCAAATGTTGGGACTGCAGGAGTTTTCGAAGACTCTCCACGTCTCTGCATGCCATCGAGTTGACTAGTCATTTCTTAGTTTGTGATTGGTAAGGCTATATTGTATTGTATCAAGTAAAGCTTCGATCTGGACAAAGTACCTCTTCCAATTAATGTGTTTGTTTCATTGAACCTTCATGTCTTATGATGGAGGAAATTTAAAAGGCCTGCCAATGTTTGAACACCAGTTTCCGGAGTTCTTGCACGAGCAGGGAACAACAACCACGCGCCATTCCTAAATCCTGTAATAGGTTTGTGGGTTCCATCGTTACACATGTCAATAAGATCAATGTCGAGGCTTGATACAATTGCCACTTGCTAGTCACAAAAGTATGCACCTTCAAATAGCAATTGACTGGGCCTCCATTCCATAATTTATCTTCTTCTTTTTTAAGCATAAATTCAATGCTGAGTTCGTGAAGATTTTTTTTTTCTTTTTCACTCCTTCATGTTAAACCATATTGTAAGAAACACTAGGCACTAGTGCCTGCTGCGTGCAACATGTACGCCATTGTACTCAGGCATGCATTCTGTTTAGAATTTAGATCTTCTGTCTAATATTATGGTGTTTTATTGTATCGAATAAATCTCAGCCGTTTATTTATATAGGTCCCACATAGGATTCACGTGAAGCCCGCAAAATAAATGGTTGAGATTTCATAAGACAGAATAAGACAGTAAAACTGGACAGAAGATCTGGTCTCTTCTGTTTGAGGTTCACTGATTAATAAATCTCCCGTAGATAGATTATTAACACATAATAAAACTACCAAATGGCTGACCATAATTCATTCGAGTTCAGATCCTCTGTCCAGTTTTACTCTGTCTTATGAAATCTCAGCTATTTATTTTGCAGGCCTTACGTGGACCCTACGCAGATTTTATGGAGGACCTACATAAATAAATGGCTGAGATTTATTGGACACAATAAGACACCATAATATTAAACAAAAGATCTGGACTCAATTCATTCACTCTATCCTTCAATCAAATCACTAATTTCTTAATTAGATACTTAGATTTATCTAATTACTTCATGTAGCGTAACTTGATTCAGACAATTCTTATCACATACTAATTCAATTGGCTACATTGACAGCGTTGTTTTCTCATTATATGTTAATTCTTTATTTTCATTCTATGTGAAGTGGCAGAAAGTCAACAGATTCTTTCTCACCGCTTTATACGACTTTGGCTGCTGCGCTGCTTTCGACTTTTGGGAGAGTCTAGATCTTCTGTTCAATATTATGGTGTTTTATTGTGTCCAATAAATCTCAGTCATCTATTCATGTGGGACCTACATGAGACCCACATGAGATCCACAAAATAAATAGCTGAGATTTTATTAGACAGAATAAGACAGAGTAAAACTGGACAAAAGATCTGGACTCCTTTAGGGTTGGTCTTGAAACATACTTCGTTCAGTAATCAAGCTCTCGACAGTCTTTACTCAACAAAAGCTTCACAACTTTCATCAAGCTCAAGCCCCAAATAATTTATGTAAATCTGGGTAATTTGTATGCATTTCTTATAGTAGCTTTATGTAATTTTTTATAATTAATTACCATTATTCTTTTTCCTCTTTTTTTTCAGAATGATTGTTTACATAAAAGATAGGAGCTGAATATTTACTTGTACTTAGTGAAATTAGTTGTTTTATTAGTGAAACAGTCACTAATAAATTCTTGTACATTATGTTGTGTATATGGCATATTATTTTTAATATTAACTTCTTGTCCAGGATCTTTTAATTTTATTTCAATTAATTGATTATTAATATGTTTTTATAGGGTCAAGTGGATATTCACAACCTACTTGTTCTATTAAGATCTCTATTTCATTTTGTAAAATAAGATTATTAAGGAGATAGAATTGTAATTGATTTAATTTTTCGGTGACTAGTTGTAGAGTTTTATAATAAGTTGTACGATATATAGGAATTTTACGAATTATTATAATAACATTATTATAATAATTGACATACCAAATAGATTTAATGCTTCCATATGTCATTCTTATTTGTAGAGGTTTGTTTAATTTTTCCAATTGTTTAATAATGTTTTATAAGCTATACAAATAGTAGCTTATGTATCTATATAAGCATTAAATTTTTTATTTTGAATAATCACTTGAATAAAAGTTACATTCGGATTCAGTTGTTGATTTTGAAATTTGGAGGTTATATCGATATAATGAAGAAATTATTGAACTTGTTTCATATTATGATTCTATAGGTTCTAAATTATATTTTAATGTTTAATTTAAAATATTAATTTTTTCTTTATATTAATTTTGATTTTTTTGGACAAGTGTTTGCGTAACGATCTTCTTCTTTACATAATTAACATCTACATTTTTTATTTTGTCGAGGGCAATAATTCTTTTTTGGTTTATATTGTCTATAAGCCTTTTTTTCTCTAAAAAATAGGATTTAAATGAGAATTTTTTATATGTGTTTTTGGAATATTTTCACCATTTATATTTATTGTATTTTGGTTGATTTCTTTGTTTATGATAAGTAGAAAATTTTCATCCATATTGTTGGGGAGCCTCTGAATATTTAGAATAACATAATTGGATATCTCTGTGTCGTAATTTTTTTAATATAATTTTGCTTCTACACATTTTTGTGATAATTTCTCTTTTGTTCTTGAAATAGCACCACCTAAGTTATAAGCTTCTAAATTAGCATTTTTTATTAAAAATAATTCTTCTACTATTTTATTTATTGGATAAGGTAATATTTGGATAAATATTTGTATATACATTTCTTGTTCTGTACGAGTTAATTTATAATAATATTTTTAAATTTCACAAATATATTCTTCTAAATAACATATATCACATATACATATATTATTTAAATTCCAAAGTGCATTTTTCTTTCCTCATTTTCAATTTCTTGTTTATAAGAAGTTATATCTTTATCAATAAATTCTTTATAAATTTCATTAGTAACTACATGAAAGGCTTTTATTGGTTCAATATCATTAAGAAATTCAGTAGTATTTTTTATTTGTATTTCATTATCTAATAAAAAATTTAATACAATTCTAGTAATTTTGTAGGTAATAAAATTCCGTAAAGTACTTATATTTGTTAACCCTTTAAAAGGTTTTTCTAATTGTATAACTAATGCTAATTTATTAGACCATTCGAGTAGTAATTTTTCTGGTGATAATACACAGTCTAAATTGAGAATTACATCTAGTCCTACTGTTATATGTTCTGGTGTATATTCGGCAGGAAATTTTCTTATTTTATTATCTTTTCGATAATATCCAAAACAATTTAAGTCTTCTGTTTCAATAGGTTTATAATTCCCATTATGGTTTGGTTGATTTCCTCCTTTTCGTTTTTCTCCACTTTGACTTGTTTCTGGTTGTTCTTCATTCTTTTGTTGGTCTACATAAATTTCTTCATCGGATTCATATCAGTAAATAATTTCATCTTGATCAATAATAGGGTTTATGAGTACATATTTTAAAGAATTATTATTATTATTTTCTAATGTTAATTTTTTGACTAGTTTTGTAATTTCTTGTAATTGATTTTTGATATCTTTTTCTATATCCTCTATGATTTTACTAAAGTAAGTGTAGACGAAGGCTCGAATACCAACTTTTGAGCAAACTCTTTTGATATTTTTTACTCAGATTTTTTTTTCTATTGGATATAATATTTTGAATAATTGTTCATAATTCTTGTCTATTAGTTTTCGGATTCTGCTAAGAAGACTATCCAAGTCAATGTTTCAGCAACATGATTTTCACAAATAAAAGGGAGGACAGTGGAATGTGTTCCTTTAACCCAACCTACAAAGCCCAAGGCTAAGAGAACATCTTTAATCTTGTAAGAAAATGGTTGCTGCGTCTGAATTGTTGCCATTCCTAGTCTGTTGTTTTCTATCTTTGAAATACTCGACATTGGCTCAAGATGAAACCCAGTTCATCTACAATGGCTTCAATGGAGCCAACCTTCTTCTCAATGGCATAGCAAAAATCCACCCCAATGGTCTTTTACGGCTAACTAACACTTCAAAACAGCAAATTGGTCGAGCTTTCTTTCCTTCTCCACAGAACTTCTCGAAAACCTTAGCCAACAATAACTCCGACTCTCTCTCATTTTTTACCACCTTCGTGTTCGCCATATTACCGGAGCAGCCAACTCTTGGCGGCCACGGCATAGCTTTTGCTATGTCTCCATCTACGGAGTGCGAAGGATCTGTGGCATCTCAATACTTGGGACTCTTCAATACTTCAACCAGTGTCTCGTCTTCAAATCATGTTTTTGCAGTTGAACTAGATACCATATTGAGTCCTGAATTCGGCGACATCAATAACAATCATGTTGGAATCGACATCAATGGACTGAGATCGAACGTTTCAGCTCCGGTGACCTACTTCTCCGACGAGGAAAGGATAAACAGGACCTTGGAGCTAATTAGTGGCAAGCCAATACAGGTGTGGATAGAATACAACGCAACAGACAAGTTACTGAACGTAACAATTGCTCCTATAACAAGGAAAAAGCCTCTGCATCCTCTCTTGTCAACGTTTGTTGACCTCTCCGCAATATTTTCGGACTCAATGTATGTCGGTTTTTCTTCCTCTACCGGAGCAATGGCTAGTCGCCATTATATTCTAGGCTGGAGCTTCAGCAGAAGTGGACAAGCAGTTGCCTTAGACAAGGCACAGCTTCCTTCACTTCCCAGAAATAGAAATTCAAACTTTCCAACAATTTTGAGAATTCTGATACCTGCAGCAGCTCTTATGCTCTTAATGATCTTCTTAATTGTTTATATGATAAGAAGAAAGAAATATGAAGAAGTACGTGAAGATTGGGAGCGAGAATACGGTCCTCAAAGATTCTCTTACAAGGATCTTTTCAAAGCGACAAAAGGTTTCAAGGATAAGGAGTTTCTGGGTGCTGGAGGTTTTGGAAGGGTATACAGAGGGACGTTACCTTCAACAAATGTGCAGGTTGCTGTCAAGAAAGTCTCTCACTATTCCACGATAGGAATAAAACAATTTGTTTCCGAGATTGTTAGTATGGGAAGGCTAAGACACAGGAATTTGGTTCAGCTTCTAGGCTACTGTCGACGAAAGGGCGAGCTGCTCTTGGTCTATGAGTACATGCCAAATGGAAGTCTTGACAAATTCCTGTTTAGGTCTGAAAGTCCCACTCTCAGTTGGAGTCAGCGATATCAAATCCTGAAAGGAGTTGCATCTGCGCTTCTTTACCTCCATGACGAAT
>JANVCL010000008.1:32492695-32503901 GCA_026546855.1 Erythroxylum incrassatum
AGCATCCAATTTATCCAAGAAATCAGTCACAAGTTCATTCCAACTCTCAATTACATACTTAGTCACAAAATGGCAGCCCTTATACAATTGTTTTTCCTTAATCTATCATTCCAAAATCAATCCAAAACTAAGCTAAACCAATCTAAACCATGTTCATTCACTTATCCTCACACAACATACATTTATACCCAACCAAGCAAACCATAGATTTCATGAAATTAATGCATCATAATTCATCATTAATGAACAATAACTTCCAATCAATGCATCTAACTACTAATTTATTCATTAAAAGCATAAACAAAGCTTAAAACAACAACTTACCTAATCAAAGCTTCCAACTCTTCTCCTAATACACCAATCCTCTACTTTTCCACACCATACACAAACATCATCATGTAAAGGAGGTAGGAGGGTTAAGCTTTCAAGCATGAAAGGGAAGCACTAAGGTAGGAGAAGAGTGAGTTAATTAAAGCCAATGAAAAAAATCAACAAAGAAGAAGGAGATGGGAGGGTTTCGGATGGATGATGAAGGAATAATCAATCAAAGTCATCTTTTCATTCATTTCTCAATGAAGTTGCCGAAATTAATAGATTCAAAGGGGTGAGAATAAAACAAAAACAATAAATGGTAAGAGGACACTTGGCCATTGGAGGAAGAAGACAAAATATAAATAAGACAAAAACAAGTAATAGGATTTCTTAAAAATCCTAATGAAATTTGACCCATTCAATTCCAATGGCCCTCATTTCAAACCCAAAATAATATACCCAATATCGTAGTGCCATTGGACAACAATTTTCACTACCGAAAAACAACTGTTTCACTACTTGGTGATTTTTTCAGTCCGGGAATTTTCTCCGGAAAAGTCTAGAAAAATTTCTAAAAATTCCTTAAAATGTAAGACACACAATGGATCACTCCAATAAATTTTTCAAACACAATTTTCACATTAATCACAATAAAAGTCCATTTGGGCCCAATACCAGGAAAAAATCATGAATGCATGTACAGATATTTCATGTGCACAAATTCACTGTCTGCAAATACCAGTATGCATGACATTTTTCAATTAGTCCTAATCACTCTTACCCCTAGCCAATTTACTATTTTACCCTTCCCGTCGGGGGTGGGATGTTACAGTAAGACACGGTAATATTGAACAGAGGACAAATTCAAAAAGTTTCCCACAAATTCAAAACCTTTGCCACAAATTCCCAGAAATGCATTTCACAATAATTTAAACCATTCAAAATCCATAATTCATTACTCATATATACTTAACAATTTCTGACATAATAAAATCACATTGTAGTAACATATTAATTAAACAATTTGGCAGTTAATGAATTACATTGCATTAACATATAAGCAACTATTTAAGAATTGCATAAGTCACCAACTTGCAGTAAATGTAAATTTTCTTTACTCATACAACTTTTAAAGAATTGCAAAAGTCACCAACTTCCAATAAATGTTTAGTTTGTTTACATCAGCAACCAACAATCAGTTTTAGCCTACATTATTATCAGAATAATCTTTTACAAATATAGAACTTTTCAGCACGAAGGCAACTACGACATTTTTCAATAGAAATACCAACTCCTAAATTGTTTACATCTTCCAAATTTGCAATACCAAATGTCTGTTGTGCCTATAAATCAATATGCATATTAAATAATTCATATAAAAAAACATGTAATGCAATTATTAAAATAATTGAAATTAAGACAAAAACTTTCTTCAATTTACTGTAAGTAAATCAGTCATACGCATTGAAGGTGGGATAATAACATTAATATTTTGTTAACTTGTTTCAGCATCATTGACCTAATATGATAAATGATTCAAAGATTAATAACATGTTACAAACATAAAATATTACAAACAATAGAAACAAATAGTTTAACAAAGAATACCAAAGGATTTGTTTCATAATGATGATGACAGGATAGCATTGTTGAGTTATCCATATGAACACCTATTGGTTGCATTTTGTAATCGTCATAACCAATTGGTTGATAAATAAAAATTTAAATTGTTTCAAATTATGATATCCATAAGACAATATTAGAAATAGAACCTGAGATTGTTGTATACGATCTTCATGATTGCAAACCATACTTGTCAAATCCTTACATATAGAAACTGTCTGCAATTGGTGTTTTTCATAATCAATAAAAGCAAATTTTGTTGAAAACAAATAGCACAACATATGCAGACATTATTAATTACCCAATGCCAACCTGATGTTGATGCAATATGGGAGCTTGTATGCTGGAGATAACCTGAGTTTGTTGGGAATTATCTTTAGTTTCCTGAATAAAGCCATTTAGGCAAAATTTACTTAACATTATCAATATAAAAATTATATACATCATTTCAAAACAATATCACCACTAGTTTAACCTGAGTATTAGAAAGGGGGATTACTGTTGAATTTGCCACATTTGTTGAAGTCTTGCATTTCTTCGCATTCGTTCTCTTCTTTGAACTTTTCTGTAGCCCACCCCTTAATCTCTTACTTGATGTAGGCTTTGTCTTCATTTTCACACCTCTTATGTGATTCATTTCAGCAAAATTAATGTCAGCTTCATACATCACATTCATTTCAGTATTTGAGCATTGGCTGAACTCTTGACGTTGTACTCTTTGGTTCTCTTCATCAACTATTTCTCCACCTTCCACTTTCTCATCAACCATGTTCAATATGTTCAAAAGCTGATCTTTCACAATTTTATAGGTATCTCTCCTCGTTGTTGCTCTTGTTACCAATTGTATACTTACTGTACACAATTCTTTATACCTTATAGTTGACAGCAGTTTAGGATCCATATCAGTTTCATTGACAGTTGACTCCTTACTAGCAATCGTATAGCATTTTCTTTTCCTTGTCCATCTTTTCAAAATATACTTGCTTGGGATGGTCCAAATAATTTTCAAGTTATAAGCCTTCAACACATGAGAGCATAAAATGCCAGCAAACTCAAACTTCTCATAACTACAATGAACTTCATCATTACATGAATCATAACTAACCAATTTATAGTACCTCTTCCCAGCAACACTGATCTTATATTTCTCAACCGGTCCATTCTCATCGCAAAGACGAAAACTAGAATCATGACAATGATTCCATTGATCTTGAAAACATTTAAAAACTTCTGGCATGTAGACAATAGTTGTATACTTTAAAATTTGTACCGGTGTTGACAATGTTGGACTGCTGACATTACTTCTAAAATCAGCTTTTAACTCCTCAAATCGACGATCATCAATAAGCCTCTGAAAGTGATTAAAAAATTGTAATAAGTTATGCTGATAACTGACATACCTTTTTATCACACTATTCATGCTCTCACTTCGATGGGTGGTCAGCATGTCTGCACAAAATATTTTGCGCTCATAAATCAAAGCCCATTTTTTCATAATATGATACAAACGTTTCAACCATTCATTATCTTAAAGTTCATATTTTTCCAACAACTTATTCCATGCAATGCGAAAATCTTCTTCTTCTTCTTGATGCTTATATATGCATGAGCTGAAATTCCTTGAAAAGTCTTTAAACTTAGAAAATACACCACTTAAATGGATGGCAGCATTTTGATAAATGTGTCAAATACACAATCGATGATGAGTGTTTGGCCACCTTGAAGCTAATTCCTTTGTGATTGCCGCATCCTAATCAGTAAGAATAGTTGTAGGCTTTTTCTCAGACATCGCTCTATCAAATGTGTCAAACAACCACTCAAATGTAAGAGCAGTTTCACCATAGACGAGTGCAACACCAAAAACTATTGTTTTCTTATGATGGTTGACACCGACAAACAAAGCAAGTGGACGACCCTGACCATTCTTCTTGTAAATAGTATCGAAGCACACTACATCACCAAAGTCTAAGTAGTCATTCCTCATTTTTGCGTTAGACCAAAATATGATAGTGATCAAATCATCTTCGTCCACTTGAATGGCATAAACGAAATTTAGATCTTCCACCTGCATCTTATACAAATATTCTAACACCTTACGTGAGTCTCCCTTTTTCATGTCTCTTGTTCTTTTAGACCTTAAATAATTCTTGTAATCATCCGGAATAAAGCCAACATTATTTCTGCCACCTACTTGTCATCATGGGATGCTTTTAGTCGAATCCCCATACCATTAGCCATTTCAGTTTGCACAGCCGCAACTGAAGATATCTTCCTGTGACTTCTATGCAAATGTGTTTTGTTTGGAGATGAAAGGTAATGATTGTGCTCCTTCACAAATTAAATGACTTGAAATTTTTCAGTTTGCACAAACTTTCATCCTTGCCTAACAACCAAAACTTTTTTCTGACCATGGAGCTCTTACATACAAATCTCTTCTATCGCCCATCCGTTTACCCTCAGCACTATAACAAAAAAGCCTACAAATCAACTTAGCACTTTTATCTTTGTGACTTTTGTTTCTTTTAATTCCGAATCCCACATGCTTGGCATAAGTTAAATAAAATTGATAACCTTCTTCTTCTGTCGCGATCTGTATGCCAATTTTCGATACTAACTTTCTTCCAACCAAATCTCTTGCATTCATATTACTACTCTTGTTCCCAAAGCCAATATCATTATTACGTTGCTCATTATCAATTTCATAATTTAAACGATGGCATGGAGTCGATGTACCAAATGAGGAGCATTATTTTCACATATAATTATTAACACAATAAAAAATGACTAAAAAATAATACATATAGGATGTTTTATTTTTTCCCATCCATATGTTATGTCATTCCTATAACAGAAAAAACAATAAGAGATTTGATGCTAAGTTGTTTTCAATTTACAAATGATATGTTTATGTTAACATTAACTATAACTTAATGTTAACCATCTCAACTGTTACACATTAATTATCACTGATGTCTATGTAAAACCAAAAGCTATAAACACTCCCATAAAAGTTAGATACCATAAAATTTCTCACATCTTCAATACTTACTTAAAACATAAATAACAACCAACTCAACCTTTACATATTTATTATCACTAATGTATATGTAAAACGACAATTTATAAACAGAAGCATAACAGTTAGATAACAATGAATACCAAAACGTTAAACACAAACATACAACTTCTATAACAATGAATTCTAAATATCTTCAACAATTACTGTAATGAAAACATAAATAACAAAATATCTTTAGCAACCAGCTAGTAAATAAACAAAGGCAAAAGACACCCATTTCTCAATAACTAGATAACATAGACAAATGGTTAAAAATTTTACATAAAGAGGGAGATGAAAACTAACAAATTAGATATAGAAAGGCATAAATTTGCAGATGATCCTCTACAAATTTGGTTGAAGAAATTGAAGTTTGTGAAAATGGGATAAGCAAATAACTTAAATGATGGGAAATGTTAGTAATAATTGCTTTAGAAATGACAAACATTTCCAAAGTCATCATTATTGTAAATTAATTTCTACATAATTTATTAATATTGTATAATTTAATTTGTTCATTCTCATTTTAATTCTTTAATATAATTTAATAATAAACTTTTTATTTTATTTTTTATTACAATTTTATTCTATAATTATAAGAAGAAAATTGAATTATATAATTATTTAAATGCTACATTAAATTAATACTACTAAAGAATTTTATAATAATAAGAAGAAAAGTTATAATAAGGAATTTATTAATAATAATAATAATAATGACAAAATATACCAAACAATTATATAATAATAAATATAATTAATAAAATCAATCAAAATAAAAACTCAGCAATAAATTTAATAATAATCAGAAGAAATTTAATAATAATATTTAGCAGTTATTATAATAATGGAAATAAAATTAATTAATAAGAATGATGATGATGATGATGATGATGATGATGATGATGATAATGATGATGATGATGATGAGAAGGAATTTATATTATTAATAGAAAAAAATTAAATAATGATAAGGAATATAATCATAATAATCAAAATGAATACATTTAATAATAAAAAGGAATTTAATAATAATAATAATAATAACAATAAAATTAAAAAGAAAAAGGATGATAGACGATCTTGCGATCGTGAGACTGGCCATCCTCCGGCCGTCTCGCGATCGCGAGAGCTCGCGATCACGAGATCGCCTACCGTCCTCCTCTTTTTCTTGTTCTTCTATTCAATTATTATTATTATTGCTAATTCCTTATATGTACTTAACAATAATAAGTATATATCCTCAAGTAGAAAAATAATAATACTAATAATAAATCATAAATAAGAATAATTAAATTAACAAGAAAAGTAAATTTAATAATAATAAGAAGAAAATTAATAATAGTAAGCAATTTCATAATAATAATAATAATAGAAATAAAGATATATGCATATAATCATAATAAGAGATTTAATAATAATAATACTACTAATATTAATAATATATATATATATAAGATTTATAATAATAAGTATATAAACTAAAGTCAGAAAATAATAATAATAATTAAATTTTAAAAGAATAATTTAATTATTCAAAATAATAAAGGTAATAATAATAAGAACAAAATTACTAATTATAACAAATTTCATAATAATAATAATAGAACTTAAAAAAATTAACAAATTTAATAACAATTAATAAATACAATTAATAATAATAAGGAATTTAATAATTTTATGAATAATAATAAACATTTTTGATAAAAATAATACATTTATTATTAATAAGTAATATACTGAAGTACAAAACTAGCCATAATAATCACATTAATTAAATAATTAAGAATTCTAAATTTAAAAATAATAAGAAGGAAGTTAAGCATAAGAAGGACTTTTATATTATTAATAGAAATAAATTAAAGAAAACAAAGTTTAATAATTATAAGGAATATAATCATAATAATCAAAATAAATACATTTAATAATAAAAGAGAATTTAATAATAATAATAATACTAATGATAATAATAAAATTAAAAAGAAAAGGGGAGGGTGAGAGAGCTCCCGATCACGAGATCGCCTATCGTCCTCTCCTTTTTCTTGTTCTTTTATACAATTATTATTATTGTTGCAAATTTCTTATAATTTGTTAATTTATTAATTAATGTAAGAATTGTTATTATTTTAGCTAATTTTATATTCGTTATTATTATTCACCATTATATTATTAATAATTATTATGTTTGTTTAATTATTCTTATTAATTTAATTTTTTAAAATTTTGATAATTATAAATTTTTTACTTACTATTATTCTTATTATTATTCAATTATTTAGTTATTAATTATATTAAATAATATGATTAAATTCCTTATTATTATTAATTTTGTTCTTAATAATAATAAGGATAAAAATATATGTTTATTTACGCTAATTCCTTATAATTTGTTAATTTATAAATAATTTTTAGAATTATTATTATTTTTGCTAATTTTATATTCCTTATTACTAAAAATTATATTATTATTAATTAATATTATGTTTCTTTAATTATTCTTATTAATTTAATTTTTTAAATTATGATAATTATAAATTCCTTATAATTTGTTATTTTATAAATTATTTTATAAATTATTATTATTTGTGCTAATTTTAAATTCCTTATTATTATTCACCATTATATTATTATTAATAATTATTATGTTTTTAATTATTCTTATTAAATTAATTGTTTTAAATTATGATAATTATAAATTTTATACTTACTATTATTCTTATTCTTATTTAATTATTTAATTATTTAATTATATTAAATAATATGATTAAATTCCTTATTATTAATAATTTTGTTCTTAATAATAATAAGGATAAAAATATATGTTTATACTCATCACCAAAAGAATTAAACAAAGAAACAAAAATTATTTGTCTTTTAGAATAAAGGCAAATAATTAATTATGTACGTTTTTGTTTAAAAAAATAAAAAATTTTGTTATCAATAGAAGCGTTTTTGTTTAAAATAGATGTAGCTTTAAAATGGCTTAGGAAGGGAAGGAGCTAGACGCTCTGTGAATTTTTAAACAAAAACGACATCGTTTTAAGGTTGGACAGAATAAGACAACGTAATATTAGACAGAGTCCAGCCCTTGGTCGAGAAGTATATCATAAAAAAAACTTGTCCGTCTCTTCAACTGATAATTGCTCTCGAAACTTTTACTGATGATTCTAGTATTATATATAATCAACAATCTACAATTATTTTTTCCGAGACATGGCACTAACATCTTGGGAAAGATAAAAGTTAAAAACATTTGTCAATCTTACAAAAGCGAAGATAATTCAAAACAAAAAAAGAGTTTCTTCAAAACTAAAACACATGAAAAATCCAACCCTAAAAATTGCACTTCTTGAGAGTCATCATAAATGTTTATTTGATCAGTGCAAATTAAGGTCACTAGTTTCATTAACTTAGTATGCAATTTGATATACATTACCATCGAAGGTTGTGATGCACAATAGGAAAAAGAAAGGTAAAGACAACACTTATCCAGAAAAATGCACTGAACTTAAGAATGATAAACCTGACAAAACTTAGGTCTCAAGATCCAAAAGTCTTCATGTATTGAAACTAGAAGCTCAACAACCGAGTTCAACAACCACATCTATAAAAAAAAAAAACTTAAAGGCTAGATTAACAGACCAAAAAGCATCTTTAAATCTATCCATTAAGGAAAAAGATTTATCGTGTCATCTACATGCAAAAAATCCACCTTTTAAAACCAAGAGTAAAAAAATTATAAACTAAACCAAACGAACTAGAAAACTAACCCATAGAGTAACAAAGAGATAAATCACCTCAAATGTGTTGTGCGCTGCAATTCGAGAATAGTTTGGGGTATTCGAAGGCTGTGGGTGTCGACCAAACTAACAGACAAAGAGATGAGGTTGCAAAAACTAAAAACAAAGGGGGTGAGAGTCGGGAGAGCAAATTGAACGAAGGGTGAGACTTCAGAGTTGAGTGACATAAACAGATTAAGGTCTTTTTACAAAAATGATGTCGTTTAGTTATACAAACTAAATAACGTCGTTTCATTAATCAACATTTATTTTGTTAATTATAGCTAACATATATTATTAATAAGGGTTTCTAGACATGTGGCGAGCTACATTATCAAACTTAACGGAAAAATTAACATTTGGTTATAATTAAAAAAATTGATAGTTTAAACATTTTATTGTCACTTTTAAAGTTTGAGCTATAATGTAAAATTGAACAAAGTGTGAATTTTTTTTGTTATTAAGCCAATTTAATAATATCTTATATGTATGACAAGTTTATAGGCATTTGTACATGAATACAAGAATACATAATAAAATAATATTATGTATATGTATATATATAATATTGAAATAACTTTTGTAAAAAGATTGAATGCTTTTTTTTCCTAATTAAAATTGGGTAAGTATTGATTAATATGATGGAATGGAAGGTAATTTTTAAAAATGGAACTAAGGATATATCATAATTAACATTGCTTAAAATAGTTATCATTGGTATATTTCCGATTCGTAATCGCTTAAATAATAAGAAGATAATCACTTTCAACAATAACTCTTTGCCAAATTTTACTCTTAATCTCTAGCTAATGACCTCCTTTATGGCCAATGCTTCAACAATCTTTGGTCGAAAAGCTCTATCAAATTTGCCAACCTTAATCCCCAAAACTGAACCTAATATGTTAAGCGTTCTGTTAATGAGGTAACTCATAGGTTAGACCAAGCTTCTCAAATAATAGCAAACATAAGCGAGTGTTGTGATAATTTTCCTCATTTTATAATGCCTGTATTGTTTTTGAATAGTTAATATAATACGTCCTACTTCTTCCAAAAAAGAAAAAGTTATCATCAATTGTAAAAGGCGTGTGCACGTGATAAACAAAGGAATAAGCTTCCGTGTCCAAAAAGGACTTTCTTTTTTCTTTTTTTGGAGAAAGTGAACTGATAAAAGAAGGAAAAAGACAAAGACTATTGCCAAAGTAGAAACGTTGGATCTTGCCAATGATTTCGTTTCTAAAGCCAACTCCAAGTCTTTGACAATGAGCTCCACTTGCAATGGGAAAGAGGAGAAACACGCTTTGCTGTCAATCTTTTAATTTTTTCTATTTACTTTTTAATGGGTACTCAATCAAGGCATTTAACTTTAGAATATTCAAGCAATTTGTTATATTATCATATAGTTTTTATGCATAAATAAATATGAGAAATTTAAAAATTTGTAATCAAATTATAAGTTAAATTTCAGATTTTGTTATTAAATTATAAATATTTTAAATTTCTAATTGGTTATATTGTTATATAATTTTAATGTATAAATAAATATGAAAAATTAGTGTATACGAAGTATCATTTATTATTACGAAGAATTCATATTTCCACTTGATTGAGTCATCGTCAGATGACATCTCTGTCGCCGTAATTGCATGGACGACAAAAAGCTTGCAAGGAAGACTAGCCACGATGAAAGCTTGCAAGGAAGACTAGCCAATTCAATGTTTCAGCAACATGATTTTCACAAATAAAACGGAGGACAGTGGATTGTGTTCTTATAACCCAACCTACAAAGCCAAAGGCTAAGAGAACATCTCTAATCTTGTAAGAAAATGGTTGCTGCGTCTGAATTGTTGCCATTCCTAGTCTGTTGTTTTCTATCTTTAAAATACTCGATATTGGCTCAAGATGAAAACCAGTTCGTCTACAATGGCTTCAATAATGGAGCCAACCTTCTTCTCAATGGCATAGCAAAAATCCACCCCAGTGGTCTTTTAGAGCTGACAAACACTTCAAAACGGCAAATTGGTCGAGCTTTCTTTCCTTCTCCACTAAACTTCTCGAAAACTTTAGCCAACAATAACTCCGACTCTCTCTCATTTTCTACCACCTTTGTGTTCGCCATATTACCGGAGTTGTCAACACTTGGCGGCCACGGCATAGCTTTTACTATGTCTCCATCTGCGGAGTTCAAAGGATCTTTGCCAAACGAATACTTGGGACTCTTCAATATTTCAACCAGTGGCTCGTCTTTAAATCATGTTTTTGCAGTTGAACTAGATACCGTATCGAGTCCTGAATTCGGCGACATCGATGACAATCATGTTGGAATCGACATCAATGGACTGAAATCGAACGTTTCAGCTCCGGTGACCTACTTCTCCGACAAGGAAAGTATAAACAGGACCTTGGAGCTAATTAGTGGCAAGCCAATGCAGGTGTG
>JANVCL010000008.1:32563723-32574952 GCA_026546855.1 Erythroxylum incrassatum
AATTCCAGAAAAATTCCTAAAAATCCCTTAAAATATAAAACACACTCTGGATCAGTCAAAATAATTTTTCAAACACAGTAACCACGTTAATTTCAATAAAATTGCCTTAGGCACAAAAACCGGGAATGTCATGTATGCATGTACAGTAATTCCATGTGCAAAATTGCTACTGTGTACCAATCCAATTATGCATGAACAGTACTAATTAATCCCTATCCTATGACAAATTTACTATTTAACCCTTTCTGACGGGGGTGGGATGTTATAACTTTTGATTTCACACTTTTAGGGTACCTTTCAATCCTGTTAGAGGACATTTCAGGGACTTGTTGCCCTAGACGTATTTTGTAATTTGTTTTGTTTTCTTTACTTTTATTTAAAAAATAATGCTATAAATATTGTATCAGCATTATACTATAATTCATTTTCGGTATCAATTAATACCAAATACTATTTGTGCAACTTTTTAAAACTTCAAAATAATTTTTAAATTTTTTAAAATTATAAAATAAACCACCAATATATTGTGTTATATAATTTTTAATTTTACATTAATTATGTCTCAAAATTTATAATAATATCAATTTGAAATAACAATTATCTATTTATGTTTATTAATATTATTTTTTACACATTTTATGTCTAAACAATAACCATAATTAGTCTAACAAAAACATTATTTAATTAATTTACATATATAAAACTAAGAATACTATAAAGTATTTAAAATGTTATAATTTATATCGTACAATAAAAAATAATTATATCAAATATCATATCATAAGAGTAATATAGTGATGGAAATAACTTTCCATAGATAAATTTGTTGGGAAAAAAGTAATTTGCGACAAAAAAAATCCATGCTAAAGGAGGAGACCAAACTTTGCTAACATAATTTAGCGACTGAATAGTGAAAGTTGTCGTAAAAATAGGCGTCAAAAGTTCCCGGTAAAAATTACGCACGAAATTTACTTACAGAAAAAATTCTTAGGTAATTTAGCCACGAAAATGTGTTTTCATAGGAATTTCCCAATGGAATTCCAAGGGCATTTTATTGAGAGGTAGCGTTATGTTGAACTTAAGTAAGAAATTCTAGATTAAGTCATTCTCCAATGTATGCTATGCATCTGAGGAACACAAAGAGGCATCATAACCCTAAAGTGCATCATAACTTGAAAGTGCATTATGATCAACAAGGTATGAGGAGGGTGGTAACAAAGTATATGATCAAATGCTTATGAAACTTGTTAGTCAAGGATGAGAGACAAAGAACTAATAAAAATTGCTCAACTACTCCCTATTCAGGAATGGAAATGGAAGCATATTGTGAAGGATTTTATAGTAGCAATTTTGCATAATCTAGGCAGAAGATAGTGTATGGGAGATAAAGGATCGAATTAAAAAATCTCTACCCATTTCCTAACCATCCAAGGTAGGTATTCTCTTAATAGATTAATCAAGTTGTAATTGATTAGAAGTGTATAGTTACGTAGAGTGTTGATATATAACGATGACATAGATAAAAGAATATTAGTAGGGCTGAACTAGTTCAAACAACCACAAATAAGATCTTTTTTTTTGGGGGGGAGGGGGGTTAAAGTGATAGTAACTAAAATTGACAGCAGAGCTAGGTATAAAAATAGAGGAAGAATTTGGAGTTTAAAGATGAAAAAACAACAAAATTTTGCGAATATCTTTTTTTTGGTAAATCAGTTATAAGATTAATAAAAGAAAAATGTTATGCACATGGGTAGAGATAGTTTAGCAACTCATCTCATACCTATCAAAAGATAATACCCCTATACTAACAAGATGTTCCATGAGAACAACTTCCCATATGGCAACAACATACTGAAAAACCTGACTTGAAATAGCTTCATTGAGATCCTAATATCTAAAAACTATTCGACCAATTGGCAGTAACAAATATACAGCAAGAGTCTATCGTGCATTTCTTCATTGGAGGTAGCTAATGCCTTCAGAACTATACCAACAGATACTTCCAACTAGATAGAAATACATGTGCTCTCAACCATCCATGAAATATTACTGCATTTCCTTGATTGCGCCTACCCATGGTGTAGAGGTCTGAACATGTTTGCTTTGCTGTATGCTTTTGTAGTTGGTAAGGTGGGTCCCTTTTGGGATCACTCCACCTCATCCCGGTCCACTGAGATTCTTCTGGTCTTCCCATAGTTTGTTGCTAGTGCTGATTCCTGTCCATGTGTATAAATTTTGAGGTTTGACTAACTGCTCTAGATGGAAGATGGAGAGTTGAAGTTTTGTTGTTCTTTGCTTCTCTGAATTTGGTTGGTGAACTTCGGGGTTGATCCGCACGTTAGTCTTTAAGTTACTCCCTTGGATACCGAATAAAAAATTTAATTCCAAGGATTGCAATATAGGATGCAACCTCGGGTCGTCACACTTAATCGGAACCTAGCGCAAATGATCTAAGCTAGCCTAATTGTCAAAAATGCAAACTAAATTGATAAAGGGGGAGGGTTTGGATCATTGATAAAACTTAACTAAATTGACTAATTGAAAAAAAAAGTATATAAAAGTATTTTTGGATTTTTGTGAAACAAAATTTTAAACTCAAACGATGATCAAATTGATAAAATCCTCTTGAAAACGAACTTTGGTTATCATAGTTCAAAACAAATCTTTTTAGGAGCAAAAATCACTAAATTTCCAAAAGATGAACCTTAAAAAACTCTTTAAGTCCAAGGTTTTAATCAATGAACTCCATTTATCAAAACCTTATTAAATGCATCTTAATGTATATTAATGGATGAGCTAATGCTAGTGGTCAATATAGATCAAGCTTAATATCAATATCAAACACAATTAGGTAGATAAAAGAGAGTTAACACAATCACCACAAAGACATATATGAAACTTCATATATTGAGCATCTAAATTCTACATAAGCAAATCCATAACACAAAACATTGTTTAACACTTGATTGAACTCTAATCAAGAAAATCTAACTACACAGCAATAAACCCTAACTTAGAAGTCCATAACAATGTAGTTAAATTTGACAATGTATAACTACTCCCCTTTGAAGCCCATCGGCCTCAAGCCATCGCTGCATCTTTAAGAGGAAATGGTGATTTAGCTGCGCATAACTCCAAAAATCCTCAAGACCGTAAGAACACCGAAGGCACCTATGGCAGCAGCAACAGCAGACGATGAAGTTGACAGTGAGGGTAGTTGGAGTTGATGGATGAAGGTCGAGAGTGAGAGGTGGATGATGACTGTGTGTGTCAGCTGAGGTGTCTCTTTTCTTTTTACTGATTGTTGACCCATTCTTACAACCTAATTTGGTAGGTTTTTTATGAGATGGATGCGGGTCGGGTCAAACAGTAAGAGAATTTTCCAATTTTGGTCTGAGTTTCCGATAGTTCATCGCGGTGACAGGCAAGATTTGTCGCAGCGTATGCTTGCTAGATCCTTCGTCGTGACGAAATAATTAATTTTTAGCACGGTGAGCTTTTCCTTCATGTTTTGCCGCGACGGCAAGTCTAGTTTGCCGCAGCGAGCATCCTATAGCTCACGTCCTCATGTTGACGCCATTTTAGCCCATTGACTCCTTTTTTTCCTTGAGGCTCCTATAATCAAAATTAGCAATTTGCAGTATCAATTGTCTTTAGAAAAATTTATAATGCAATTAATGTCAAGTTGTAACAATTTTACTATCAAATTGCATAAAATATAAGCACTCAAGCACTAATTTAAACGCAAGATTAAGAATTAAGAGTCCAAAAGTATATTAGAAACTATGAAAGTGTCGCCAATTTATATGATAAACTTGGGCTAAATCAGAGATCTCCTCATTAATACCTTATACAATTTGGTCTCAAGATCAAAAGAACACCGCGAAGGCTACAAAGAAAAACTGAACAACTCCAAAAATATATAAAGGAATTGAATTTAACTCTAAGAGAGCTAGTTGCATTAGACTTGAGTTAAAAAACCGTATGTAATACTTTTCCTAATTTTTCTGAACATATTTCTTTTGAGGTTAAGTCTAGCTTAATCCATCTTTTGCCTAAATTTCATGGGCTTGTAGCTGAGGAAGCTTACAAGCATCTTAAGGAGATCAATGTGGTCTGTCTTAGTATGAAATATTCGGGGGTGATAGATAAGTAAATTATGTTAAGAGCCTTCCCATTTTCACTGAAGGATGTATCAAATGACTAATATTTTGATCCTCATGTAGGGAGTGTGAACACATGGTTTGAAATAAAGAAGCAATTTTCTAGCATTAAAGATAACCAATATAAAGAAAGAGATTTGTGGGATAAAGCAACATCATGGATAATCCCTTTACGAGTATTTGGAATTCTTCAAGAAGTTATATGCCAACTGTCCCATCATAATATCACGAAACAACTCCTTATCCAATACTCCTATGAAGGACTACTATTGATGGATAGGAGCTTAGTAGATGGAACAAATGGTGGAGCATTATGTGAAAAGAATCCTGAGGAGGCCAAAACTTTAATCAAAGGCATGGTGGCACCCTCAATAATTTAACATTCGTAACGATATTCGTAGGGAAAATAAGGTAAACATCTCATCCTTAGAACATCTTTTAGATGAACTAACATTTTTTTAATACAAATTACTTTAGGGTAGGCACAAGTAAAAGCTTGCAATATATGTGTAAATGTCAACCATCTGACAGATAAATATCCAACTTTGCAAGATGGAAATATGGAGTATGTTAATGTTATAGAGGAAAATTTTTCCTATTAATATAATCCATATCCTAGGTTGGAGAGATCACCCAAACCTGAGTTATAGAGGTAATAGGTAATAGAACTACTTCCCATATAGGCCACAAGGAATGCGTCAATTTCAATCTAGACCACGAGCCTCTTCTTCTAACTTAGGTACATCTTTGAAAGATATAGTTAAGTCTCTTGCCACTAATACTCTCAAATTCCACCAGGATGTAAAAATTTTTTAGAGAGACAAGATCCTAATTTTAAGACATAAGGTCTAGCATTCAAAATTTGGAGAGTAAAATAGGTCAGATGGTAATAGCTAGCAATCGCTTAAAATCACAAAGCGAAAGGAAGTTGCCATCTCAACCTGAGACAAATCTAAAGAATGTTAATGTGGTGATCTTAAGGAGTGGTAAGGAGATTAAGTATCCCAAGAGGACCCCCACAAAGTATGGATAATGAAGATGAAATTGAGAAATAGTTAGGAGAAGAAGCAAATCCCCCATTTAGTTCAAAGGTAAATTCTAAATTTCCCATTGTGGTTAATACAAACCCTCCATCTTTTCCTAATAGGTTGGAAAAATTGAAAAAGAGAAAAAAGGATGAGGAGATGTTAGAGAATTTTCAAAACTAGAACAAAATATTCCTCCCTTAGACATAATCAAATAGGTACCAAGATATGCAAAATTTCTTAAGGATTTGTGTACCTATAGCTGAGAGGTGAAGAGAAGGTTATGATGGGTGCGAATGTTTTTTCTATCTTTAGAAAGAAAATGTTTCTGGAATGTAAGGAACCATGTATGTTTACCATTCCCTTTAAGATTGGTAAAATTGTAATTAAGAGAGCTATGATAGCTTTAGAAGCATCAATCAATGTTATGTCTCACTCTATCTATGATTTTTTAAACTTGGGCCCTTTAAAAGATAATAGTGTTATCATACAATTAGCAAACCCTACTAATACTCATCTAGATGGAGTGGTTGGGGATGTTTTGGTGCTATGAATAAGTTGGTGTTTCTTGTAGAATTTTATATGGTGGATATGAATCATGAAACCCTCATATAATCTCATACCTATCTTACTAGGGAGACTATTTCTTAACACGAACCAAATGAAGATAGACGTTCATAAGAGCACCCTTACGATGGAATTTAATGTGGAAGTAATTCATTTCAATATTATTGATTCTATGAAACATCCTCAAGATGATCATTGTTTTTTCTCTATTGACATGATTGATCCCATAGTGCAGGAAATGTTTAAGTTAAATTGAAGAGATCAATTAGAAGCAGTTTTGACTGAACATCTGAAGTTGGAAGCCATTGATAATGTTGAGTTGGAAAAGGAGCTAATTGAGATGATAGCTACCCTACATTCTTTGGAAACCTCACCTACAATGTAACATCCCATTACCTGCAGGGAGGATTAAAATAGTAAATATGAAAGAGTACTAGGAGATTAGAAATGCATTGCATGCTCATGCCTTATATGATATACGCATACACGTGAATAGTAAAATTTTGCACGTGAAAATAATTGTACATGCATTCATGGATAATTCTAGGTATAATTTAATTGTGATGTGATACTATTGAGAATTTATGAAATTGTTGTATCGAAAATTTAATTGGTGAGTTTATTTGTTAGTTTTGAATTTTGGTAAATTTTAAGAATAATTCCCAAAATTGTTAAAAATTACTGGACTGGAAAAATGCTAATCGGCAAGTAAATTAATGTATGGAAAATAGAGATAGGAAACCAAATAATATTAGAGAATAGTTAAAAAATGACTTTGAAAATTTCGGAGATGACTTAAAAATTGAGTGAAGATGATATTGAAACTTTTAGAGACGTATGGAATAAAGTTGGATTGTGCTAAATCATCTAAGATATGAACCTTTAAAATCTTCTAGAGTCTGTTATTAGTTGAGTCCTGTAACCAACTCCAACTAATGAACGTTCTGCTACATTCTTCAATTACATCTTCTACTTCGTCTGCGTCTTACTTAGATGCGTGTACTTCGTCTGCATCTTGCAAGGATGTGTGTACTTCTTCTGTTTTGCTTAGATGCATGTACTTTGTCTACGTATTACTTGGACGCGTGTACTTCGTCTGTCTTACTTAGACGCGTGTACTTCGTTTGCGTCTTGCTTGGACCAGTGTACTTCGTCTATCTTGCTTAGATGCGTGTACTTCGTCTACATCTTGCTTAGACGCTTGTACTTCTTCTGTGTCTTTACTTAGACACGTGTACTTCATCCACGTCTTGCTTGGAGTCGTGTACTTCGTCTGCTTTGCCTAGATGCGTGTACTTTATTTGTGTCTTGCTTTGATGCATTTACTCCGTTTGATCCATTTGATACTTGATCACTTCTTCTGATCCATCTGAGACTTGATCCGTTTGATCTGTTTAAGACTTGATCACTTCGTTTAATTTGTCTGAGACTTGATCCATCTATGACTTAAGTACTTCGTCGGATCCATCTCAGACTTAATCACTTCGTCTAATCCATTTTTAATGCTTCATCTCATTCAGCTTTTACTTATGTATCATCTTGATTTGATGAATTGTGCTATATATGTTTATCTGTGCACTTAACAAATTCATCAAAACAGTTCACACACTTTTATTATTATTATTATTATTTGACTTTCAACAAAATCAATAGAAGAAGTAAAGTCTTCTTAACTTAACAGATCCATTTCACGTTTCTTTATATACTTGAAAGACTAAGTTACTTTTTGACGTAGTCTTTTCTTTAAAACTATCTTCTGCAAGCTTTTTTCCTTCATGGACTTTTGATTCTCCAAAATCTTTCCTAGAGTTATGTCTTACTTTCATCTACCTTTTGCCACTCCAACTTCATCATCTCTGTCTTTTTCCTCAAGAAAACCCTAAACTAAACCACCGTCAAGATGATGTACGAGGGTGCATAAGAGTTAGGGTTTCTTGGTGTTTTTGAAGATTTGGGGTTTTATCAAGTGAGTATCTTGTTAATCCTTTAGAGTTGTTATTTTATGAAACAAAAAATGGTGATTTATTGTCTAGTCATAAATAAGAGAAAAATAAACATTTTTCATATTCACTATGAATAAAAGATGAAAATATGGATATATGGATTTTTGGTTTTGATGATAAAAATGTTATAAGATAGCGTAGAGATGATTTTGTGTTAGAAAGAACCATAAAAATATGCATGGACGAGTAAAGAGATATGAAAAGTTGATAGAGAAATATATGCTCTATTTTTCTTTTCACAGTGTATGTATGTATATATGTAGGTTTTGAGATTTTTAGAGATGGCCAAAAGAATGAAATTATAGTTGAGGAATAGTTGTAAGATGATGGTATGAGATGAGAAAGATTGTTTAAAGGATTGTTAGAGGAAGAAATTTAAGAGAGTATGACCAAATTACTTTATTTTCATTGTCTAAATGATCCCAAACAGTAGAGTCACAAGTCAGTTTTTGGGAAAAATCTGAAGGTGATTCAATGAGTTATGAATTGTGATTTTAATGATTTTATTAAGGTATAAACCTAAGTATAAATTACACTTAGGTAAGTCTTGATATGGGATTGATTTTGTGACGAAACTAATGGATAAATATTCGAGATTGTCATGAACATGCATTGTGCATATTTCATAGACATACATGTGCATTTTTAAACACTTACAATTGTGCCAAATTGTGATATGCATATATTTCAACCTCTAGACGTTATTGAAACTTTCAAGCAGTAGCTTTGGGAGTGACTTGTGAGTAGCCTAGATGGTCTCACTCAATTAATTGTTTGCTTTATATTATGTTTGAATTATTGAATGAATGTTAATTGATTGTTTTGATTCCGAACAATGAAGGTCCGATGATTGTGATATATGAATGAGATATTGAAGTGCTACTTGAATGTGAACGCGATGAACTAAATGTTTCATGTCATGATTTATTATGAGAAATGCATTCCATACATGAATGCATGATTAGATAATGAGAGTCATGACTTATGTAGCCACCGAAAACGAGTTTAAAACTCCAAATGTGAATAAGAGCTAAAGGCTTACTATGTAAAATGAGCCCTATATCCCCAACGGATAAGTGACAATATGAATGAGCCCGGTATCCATAATAGATACAGGATAGTTTAGGAACTCGATCACAACAACAAAAAATGGAAAGAGTCATATGAACATTTCATATGCATTTTAATAAGTATGTTTGGTTGATTGAAATGCAAAATTTGCCTATTCTTAAGTGAGAATGTGGTATGTGATCATTTATGCAAAGTTGTGAACTATATGTTGTATGTATGACGTGTTGCATGAATTGAGTGAACCATCGATGATGGTTATCTCATTAAGTTCGCAAAACTCACCAAAATTGAAACGTTGAGTTTTTGGGACTGAGAGACGATATTAGCTACTGAAGGAGGCTACAAGTAGTGTAGACTTGTATTTTTGTGAAAGAGAAGAAATGGCTCTAAGATCGGTTAGCTGGGTTTGGACAAATTAGATAGATTTGTATGTATTTCCTTTTTCATGTAGTATTTTTTTGTATTAGGCCATAGTGTTGTATAACTATGAATGTTGAAAGATACATTATAGACATTCGGTTTTTATGAAATGAAATGAGTAAATTTGGTTTTAAAATATTGTGACTTTCCTTATGCTGTTTTATAAGAGAATAAAGATAAATGATGCCATGCTAAGTGAATGTTGTGATTGAACGTAGTGCACCATTATTATAGGTTATATATTGGAATGTCCTTAGGACGTCCCGGTATGTACCCTAGGGTATTGGGGCACTACATTGGGTGGTATTAAAGCATAGTTTGGCATCTGTTGGGACATATAGGAATGTTAAGCATGAAATATCGTTAGACATGCGGATAATGACTAAAGTTATTGCTTATTATAGATCATCCGCTGTAGGTGAGCAAGTGGGGGAACCAGCTGACCTAGGATTGATAGGAGCCAGCAGGGAGTCCTCAATACCTCGATCAGAGGAGATGCCTCTGAGAGTTCCAAAGAGAAGGGAGAGGAGGTATGACAGGCTGCGAAAGCAGGGGGTTGTGGATTTCTATGGCAACACAGACCCTGTTGAGGCCAAAGGATGGCTGGAAAGGACAGAAAGAGTTCTTGATCAGATGGGCTGCAAGCCAGACGAGAGATTTGACTACGTAATGTCTTTACTGTAAGGCCCAGCTTACCAGTGGTGGAAGACTATCATAGGCAATACCACCATACCGTACCAACTGAAGTGGGAAGATTTTTTGAGGTTCTTCAAAGAAAACTAAATGCCCAAGATTTACATGGACTAAAAAATAAAGGAGTTTGGAATTGAAGCAAGGTAGGATGTCAATGGCAGAATATGAGATCAGGTTCAATGAGCTAATGGGGTACGCTACTGCTTTGATTCCTATCGAAGAAGAAAAGTGTAGGAGGTTTGAGGATGGACTTAATATGGAGATCAGAACAAGGTTCGCAATCTCAAATCTGAGTAGTTTCATTGAGTTGAGAGCTGTTTCGATCAGAATTGAATAGCTACTGAGAGAGAGACAAGCAAAGACTTGGCAAGGGTCTAAAATGAAGAGGTCTAGTAAGGGTTAGAGTGGTTCTGGCAAAGGATTCAATAAAGGCCAGAACAGAGCTTTCAGAGCACCAGTTGGATCCAGACAGTCAGGGTTCAGATTGAGGGGTGGTTTTGCACAAGTTGGCAGCAAAAGAGGTATAGTGCAGAGTTAGTTACCCCTGTGTGAGTGCTGTGAGAAGAGGAACGATGGTGAGTGCTAGAGATTATTTGTTGGATCACGAACTTTTCTTGGAATTTTGAATTACTAGTTGAAATTAAATGAGAAATTTGTGGTGAATTATTCATATGCAAAGCAAAAGAAAATTCAAGAATGTGAAATGATATATGAGATTGAAGGTAGATGAGTTTAGCAAGTTGATGATGAGAGAGTATGTTTGTATGTTTTTGTTATTGCTGTTTATGATTTAATTATGGATTAAAAACTTTTTATGGGTGTTTTGAGTGTAAATGGAATTAAAAAAAGCAAGAAATGAATAATGAAAGTGTGAGAATTTGGATAATTAAGAAAGTTTGACTTTTTGGGATGAATAGTAGTAGAGTTGACTTTTTGAGCTGAAATCTTTGTAAATTTTTCTGACATGATTTAGGTAGAATTTGATAAAATGATCTTCATAAAACTTGTAGCTTCTATTGAGAGCTTTCTATCGCCATAAAGTATGACATTTTTCGATATCGGGATTGAAAGTTATGATCTTTCGAAGTTAAGGTTATTTTGCTTTATTTTTGAAAAATGCTATAAAGGGTAAGTTTGTGTGTACCGTGGTTTGAGGCAAATTTTGTATTGATGTAGTTTGAATTAGAGTAAGTGGTCTACATGAAAGTTATAGCTTGTCTTTCAATCTTTCCAACGCTATAAAGTATGCAATTTTTGGATGTGGGAATTGGAAGATGTGAAATTTGA
>JANVCL010000008.1:32600564-32615899 GCA_026546855.1 Erythroxylum incrassatum
TAGAAAAAAAACCTGTCATGTTATGTTTTTCAAAAATTTGAAATTAGTTTAGGAAAAGTCTTGTGAGTTAATATCTAAATTCAATGTTTCTACAAGTCTCAAATCAGTTCTTTTGATCAGTTAGTTATTTTTCCTCGTCATTTTAGTCCATTCAAAAGGTCAGAAGTTGGTGTGTGAACAGCTGAAGTAGATTTTATACACCCAGAAATTGCAAAACTGAAGTTCATTAGTCGGATGTTGTAGAAGTGTTACATCCATTTCTCAAATACACTAGTTCTTTAGTCATACTACACAGATTTGTGCGAGTGAGTTGAGTCACAATCAATTTTCATACATTATACATTCAGTAGAAATTACAAAGTCAAGAACAGAGGAGGAGTCTAAGAAGCGCAGTGCAGCAGATTCCCTTGCATGAACAGTTGGCGTGAACAGAGCACACCAAGTGATTGACGATTTGCAGCAGCAGATTTCAAGCTCGACAAGGCAGTAGCTGAAGCTTCCATCTTCAAGCCTTGGAGGGAGCACTTTCAAGACAAAAGTGGCCCTAGTGAGTTCTGAACACCGTTTTTGGAACATCCTCCTCTTTCATCCTTATTTGATGATAGCCAGAACTCAAGTTCAATTTGAAGTACCAAATGGAGTCTTTTAGTTCTTCTAACAGCTCTTCAATCTCCAGGATCGGAAACTTAATCTTTACCGTATGTTTGTTAACTCTCTATAGTCGATGCACATTTTCCATGAGCAGTCCTTCTTAACTAAAATCATCGGGGACGCGTAAGGGCTGATGCTGGATCTTATCAGTCCTTGTTCTAGTAACTCCTGAGCCGTACGTTCATTTGCGTCCTCACTCGAATAACGATATGGTCTAACATTAATGGCTTATCTGATTTCCTGAAAAACTTCACTGAAATCAGTGAGGAGTTCTTAAATTTCCTCTCAGGTAATTGTTTGGTCCACCAGCGATAATTGTTGTACAAGGTACTTCACAGGACAGGTTAATTTTAACATAAATATTGAATTCCTACCGCTATTAGAAACTAATTTCCTGAGGCACTTACTTGAAATTTCTCTTGTGCCTACTTGATCTGGATTCCCCGTCAGTTTCGTTGTACATGTTGAGTTTTTAGCTCCTTTGTCGTCCCATATTGGTTGGGGACAACAATTGAGGCAAGGTTGTTACCTATATAAGGAGGTTACTACCTCCTTGTTTAATGCACCAAACAAAGCCAAAGATTTGTATGACAAATTTGACTCTAGTTAAATTCCTCTTTTGAGGTAAAAGTTAAAGAGTTTGTCTTGGGTATTTCTTTGTGAGTGTATTGATGTATTAGGGGATTAGGTGAGAGGAAAAATTGTGTGATTGTAAGAATTTTTCACATAACGGATTTTCTTCTTGTTCCCGTAGTTTTTCTCCGGTTTAGGAGTTTCCACGTAAATTTTCTTGTGTTATTATTTTCTGATATTTTTGTCTATTAAATATCCTTAGTTGTGAATTTTGGAAGGTCTAAATTCCCAACAAGTACATCTTAAGCCAATTGAGGAAACAAAAGGGACTAGAGCAATAAGCAGTAACTAAGAGTTTGCTTAACGAAAAGATAAACGATTGTGCTTCTGGTGCGAAGAAAAGTAATTACATGCCTTTATGTGGCATCGAGAGGTTGAGGCTGCTTTCAATACACTTAAGGAGGCACTAGTATCTTCTCTAGTTTTAGCTTTGGCTGACTTTAGTATGGAATTTGTGATTGAAGCATATGCAAGTGGAAATAGGATTGGGAGCTGTACAACTTGATGGTTTCTCAACAAAGCATCTTATTACAGGAGATTGGTCACATTTTTTACCTTTAGATCATCCCTATTCAGAATTTAAAGTGGCTCACGTTTCCATCAACTATATACAAGTTGCATGGGATGTCATTGACTACTCCATTAACAAAACCCTAATGCCCTAATCTATTGATTCTTGAATTCAGACCTATCACAGTGCTTCTGGGAGAGATGCAAATTTAAGTCGAGCTTTATAGAAACGGGGTAATGTTCAGCCCATCTTGCATTTTCAAGCATTTCGTATTCCTCAGTCAAAATACTTAAAACAGCATATTACTGGATAGCATTCCTGAGTTCAATTTTATTTACATCGAATTCTCTAAATTCGAGAGAAATAATAATGAACTCTACATCTTTGCATGGCAAATCAGGACCAATTTTGAATCTGGTAGAAAAGCCTCAGGAAATAGCTACAGAAAGCATTCCATTGATGAGGATGCAAACAGATGACCTTCTGTTACACTACCCGGTTACCAGACAACGCAGTAGTTTTTAAGTTTTCACTTCAAGATTTTAGATTCAATTTCTTCCAAGCTCAAACCTTTAGTCTCTGGAACAACAAAAACTGTGAAGAAAAGCGACAACAGAGCAATAGCCCCAAAGAGAAGGAAGAGATTGTCAGTTCCAAGCATTTCCTGCAGAATGAACAGATATTGATGAAGTTGACTTCTGCGCCAGTGAGGACAAAGGATACCAATGAGAAGAAAGAAACTTAGATGATTAAAATATGATGGAAAGGAAAAGAGGCACAAAGGGAAAGATTAAAGCTGATAAAACCAGTACCTTCAGCGGTGAGAATGCAAAGGTTACTACGGCATTGGAGGCAAAGTTAGTCAGTACTGCAAGACTAATTCCCCTTCCTCTTGTACGAAGTGGGAAGATCTCCGACACCATTAGCCAACTAATAGGCCCAAATGATACCTGAAATGAAATGAAATGAAAGGAAGAAATTTTCCAAATTCAGATATCAGTAATCACCCAGCCCAAATGGGAAAAGGAAGTGCAAGATTAAATGTGTGTACTAATTTCTTCTCCTGCTATCTCAACTGTCAGTTTTCAGTAATTACTATCGCAGAATAGCAGAATCATATCCAAAGAAGAAGTAAAATTCGAATCATATCCAAAGAAGTAAAATTCAGTAATCTCCAATGGAACATATGTACTTGCCTGATAGCAACCAACATAGAGCAGCAAAGCAGCCACAGCCAGAATAGGGAATCCTCCTAGAAACTTATAGTAAGCAGAAAGCATGAGCAATGAAACAGCCTGCGACAAGAACAGAGAAAGCAGATGCTTTTCACTTATCAAATGTAGACATAAAATAAAATATTACAACAGGTAGTGTGCGTACAATCCCACCGACACCTCCAATTAGTAAGGGTCTTCTCCCAATATCATCAACTTTTAGGACAGCTATCCATGTCATCAGTAGCTACAGCAGATAAATCAGAGACAAATAGTTAATTGCATCAGGAATTGGAACAGATATGGCTATAAAACTAAGTTGTAGTTTAAATTTGGAAAAAACCCTTGGAGAGGTACCTTGAACAGACCTACTACAACTGAAACTCTGGTAGCATCTGCGGCAGCAGAGAACCCAGCACTCTTTTGTATTACAAACAAAGATTTTATTATAGTTTGAGGTAGATGGCATAAAAGAAAATACTTCCATATTGGAAATGGAACAGTTTATTAAAACATTTTGTTGGATACCTGTAGAATTTGACCTGCATAATATAGAACACTTGGTTGACCAGTTATCTGTCAAAATCAGGTGATCGGTACAAACCAGATATGACTTCTCTTTCTTTACAACCACACACAAAATAGCATGAAAAAACAGGTAATAAATTAAAAAGACGAGAACCTGTTGGAAGAGCACCAATCCCCCACCAATAATGAAGGCTTTCAAACTTGGTCCTTGGAAAACTTCCAAGAAATTCCCCTCAGATTCCTCCTCAGAATAGGCAGACTTCAATGACAAAAGGGTCTCTTCTATTTGTTTCTCAGATTCCTTGTCACCAAGAGGCCGGCCCCTAAGTTTGCTGAGGGCATAAATGGCCTTCTCTTTGTAATCTTGTAAGAATCCTTTCCCCTGAACCGCCCTAAGAAGCAACCAGCGTGGAGAGGGTGGGAGAGACCACATGCCTAGTCCCATAAGCAAAGCAACTGGGATGCCAAATCCATACATGTAACGCCAACCCCCAACTGCATCAATTTGGAAGCTTCCTACAGAATATCCTAACTGTAGAAATTTTCAGGACTAAGCTATTTATGAAAGGTAAGTTACTAAGAAGACAGAGAATAATGTGTCACACCAAAATTCCCAGAACTATGAATAGCTCTTTTAGAGATACTAGAGTTCCACGAATCTGTGATGGGCAAGTTTCTGCAATATATAAAGGAGCACCATGCATGGCCTGTAACGTAGCAACATGTATAAGATGTATGAATTAGTTATCTGCCATCATTCTATCATACAAAATTTATTGTACAGTAATCTTATGTGGTAAGAGGCTCACCAAACCAATACCAAGTCCATAGAGAAGGCGTCCTACTAAGAGAATAACAAAGCTAGGAGCATAACCAGTTACCAGTCCACCCAGAAAATATAGTACAGATGCCGTGATAAGTTCCCTTCTTCTTCCTTTATTTACAACACATGCAAATATATAGCAGACGTTAGTTGAGAAGTTCCAAGTATCTATAATGAACAGAGTAGCTAAGAAAAGTACCCAGAAAATCTGCAATTGGGTAGGCAAGGAGGGAACTAAGGAGAGCTCCATAAAGTGAACCACTAACCTATATTCAAGTCCATAAGTCTTCAGAAAAGACTGATTCATTGACAGAAAAGAAGAAAACAGGACAAAAACGCTTCTAAAGTCAACGGAGGAAGAGCAATTAGTACAGCCCATAACCCATACCACAAGGCCAAGCTGAACAGCTGAAAGGTTGAACCATGTTGTCCCACTAAGTTCAGGTGACTGATAAATTGACAAAGTAATTATCAAATTCAAGAAATATTGGTTGTAAGATAAGTTACAAGAAGGGTAACTAGTAAAATTAGAGAAAAGGCCACTAGATTTTTGAAGCACCTGCAATGATATGGCAGCACCAGAAGTGGCACCAATGTCATAGCCAAACAGCAATCCTCCCAGAGCTGGGAAGAGAAACCTATGACCCATAAAATGAACCAATTCACAAAAACAACAGCAGAAGTGACATAACATCCAATAAAAATTCATCAACACAAGCTACATTTTTATCTAAAGCCTTCTAGATAATGCCTTTAGTCCTGGAACACAAGAAAAAGATGTCAAAGAACTCTAAATGAAAATTCCATTAGGATGTTATTTGCACCAACAGCTTGTTCAATCCACTTTCGCTGATCGCTTTAACAAAAGGAACATATGTTTATCAAAATTGATTCAAGCATGTGCCACTCACCTATTTGGGAGTTCCTATCTCTACCAAAAAACACAAGGAAATAGAGTGCAGGCCCCTTATTGTCTCCATTGAAAAGAGAATATCAAGCTGGAGTAAACAATTTCTTTCCTATGGAGGCAGATTGCAACTGGCTATCTCAATTCTCGATAACTTACATATCTGCTGGCTTTCACATACCTAAGAGTATCCTGAAGAAAATTGACAGATGTATAAGAGATTTTGTATGGAATGGACAGAACAACAATCATGGAACCTCCCCCAAAGTTAAATGGAGCTTAACATGTCTACCTAAGGATTATAGAGGACTTGGAATCACCTCAGCCGGTAGAATGGAAAAAGCTTTATTGGCTAAGAGACTATGGAGAATATGTGTGGCAAAGGAAAGTATACGGGTGAAATGAATTCACATGTTACACATCAAACAAGAGAGCATATGGACTATTCAAAGCAAATCTACACAATCCTACGCATTCCAACAGATACTGAGCATAAGGCAATTCATGCAACCTCATGTCAAGCACTTCATAGGAAATGAAAGGGATACGACTTTCAGGTTTGATAATTGGCATCCCATGGGGCCATTGTACTTCACTCAATAATACCAAACGCTGAGAGGATCAATTCCTAAGAGCGCCAAGGTGGAGATGCTGATACAAAATAGAAACTGGAGGTGGCCTTTCCATTCAAACAGCGTCACCAGCACTATCATGAATAATCTACCAAACTACAAGCCTGATCAATCACAAACAGATTCAATAGAATGGGAGCTACATAGCTCTAAAACTTTCTCTATTGAATCTTGTAGAGGGCTGCTTTGCAGACCTATAATCAATTTTCAATTCCATAAACTCATATGGGACCCAAACATTGCTCCAGCTCACTCCTTTAAACTGTGGTTAGCAGCACTACAAAGGCTGGGAACTAGAGACAGACTAAAATTTCAAGTACCAGACACCACATGTCCACTCTGTGCTAACCTTTTGGAGACTCCATATCACTTGTATGTCAAATGTGTATATGCTAATCAATTGTGGAGTCAGTTTTTGAAGGTTTTCAATTTGCAGAAAATAACCAAAATTGGTTTAGCACTCTCAAATGGGCTAGCAGACTGAGATGTAATGAGAGAGGTGATCAAAAACTATTCACAGCAGGATGCTATGCTAGTATACAACATTTGGAGAATGAGGAATGCTAAATTGTTTGGAGAACCTAAGGATATTCTGGATTGCAACTGGATGGGGTACTTCACTAAGCTTAGGTTGACTGCTATGACATTTTCGTATGGAGAATTCGTCACAAGAGGTCTTAAAATGAGGTTGAATCTCTAGATTAGTAATGCTGGAAGTTGTTTTATCACTGGAACTGAAAATGATCTTCTGGTAAAGATCGATACAACTGCATTTGCTGAGGAGTGGCTGTTTTCCTGTAACTATTCATATTTATGAAATTATCTACATTTCAAAAAAAATAATTCAAGCACTCAAGCAGCATAGTTCAGCATCTAAAGCAACAAAACTGAATTCCTCATAAACAACAGATAAAAATCAGAATCTCTGGAATCAAAAGAAGAAGACGAGGAACTCACGGTAATACCACAGATGCCCAAGAAAAACCTTCCTGATTTTTCACATCACTTACAAGCGATTCTGCTTCCTCTCCGGCAGAATACTCAACCTACAGGAAAACAAAAACCCTAAAAGAACTAAAGAGAAAACATAACTAAAAGTTGACAATTCATGAAAACCTCAATTACACCTGTAAAAGGTTGACTTGTTTTCTGTGACAAGGGAGCAATGGTTGATTAGAGAAAACGGGTATCTTGGTATTGAGACGAGAAGAAATTTTGAATGATGGGTTTTGGTCGTGAAAAGCGTATAAACAGAAAGAGTTTGGTTTGAGCTTGGGTTGGTGAAACTGGTAGTGATACTTTAAGAGCTTGAAGGGGTGTGAAGTTGATGCAGAGTAAGCCATAGTAGAGCAAGAGCAAAGACCAGACAAGTGTGAAGGAGCCGTTCCCCGCTTTTTGTTATCTTATGTGTTACTTCTGTGGTCTAAAATAAAAGGAGCTTCCATCCTGTTGTTTGATACGGACAGCAGCCCATAAAAAAGATCATGAAACATGACGCTGATGATTCCAATTCCGCAGGAATGCGATTCCCTTTGTACAGATTTAGAGTTAAATAAAAATTTTGTAGTTGTTGAATGGAAAACCATACATGTATCTCTTGATATACCCATGTTAGCTCATCCGCATTCGGTACTTGGATGCAATATCAAAGCTCATTCCTATAATAAAAATAATGATCCAATCACAGCATAAACGTTATTGATTAAAGATTCATTCTTTGAAGTGTAGCTTGGGTCTTCCTTTCTGTATAAGACAACCAAGGCAAAGTCACCAACCATCGACGCATGGAGCATTTAATTTAGGATTGACTTTGTTGTGAGATAAGAAGGATAGATGGACAAGAAATAACAACCTAAACCACCGCCCCTGACTTTCCGCTTCGCAAGACAAAGTCTGTTTTTCCTTTATCATCGCATCGCATGGTACCAACGGCCTTTGTTTGCATGTAATGTAAGACAAAAATTAACATACGACAGAGAGAGAGAGAGAGAGGGCGGGCGAGAGAGAGCTCAAGAGTGGGGAAAGGCGGACATAGAACATCGGAGTAATCTCGTGTTTTATGCAAGAGAACGAGATATAATTATATATCAACATCGTTTCGTATCTTATCTTATCAGTCTCTTGATCTTCAGAGTTTACTCTCCAGGCCCGGAAAGATTGATAAATCACATATTCTCATTCTCTCTCTCAAAAGTAACAAAGGGCATTGCATTAATGGAGGATGACTGCGATGACATTTTTCAAAGACAAAGGCATGTTGTGGCCAATAACAATGGCAAAGTAGGGAAGCCACCGACGAGACTGCAGAAGCATGCACCGGCATCACTTGTGCTTGATCAGCTCACCACCAATCCTATTGTCCCCGAGGCTTCGGGTTCACGTACACCGATTCCTCTTCTGTCCCCACTAGTCTTGTCCCCACAACCATTGCCACAAGAGGAGGCAGAGCAAGAATTTGTGTTCCAGAACTGTTGTGGGCAAGATACGATGTTGCCGGAGCCAGGCAAGTGCCAACATCCGGCAATGTCCGCCGGATACATGGACCCATCATCATTGTTTTGTTTCTTTCAATCTAAATGTGTGCTTGTCAATCATACACAATAAGGACAGGATGGATTCGTATTTTGCAGCATTTCAGTAACAGCAGGCTAACTACGAAGGTTACGCCTGTCGCTCTATTCAGAGATGAATCCTCACCGTTGTATGTTTCTCTTGATATTCGCCCCCATATTCAGAAATCATATTCATTACTGACTTTTGTCGTTCAATGCAAAAGGACTCCAATACTAGAGATCAATTTCTAACCGCAATACGTTGTTACACTACCTAAAAGTTCACGGAAAGCGCATATCCGAATGTCAAATAGCAATACTCATTGCTGGATCTACAACTAGACTTAGGAAGGCATAAACTCAAGTATTTTTACCTAAACAATACCCGATAGATACCATGTGGCATCTCACAGTTGTTTGTACAACAAGGAAAAAATGGAGAGGCGTCACTGGAACAAACAATGCGGGTTCTCAATCAACTACAGATGTCCAAGTTTATAGCGTAATCGAAATTACAAGTCCCATTATAGGAACGGAAAAATTCAAGTTGACTCCTCGAATAGCCAGTCATAATATAGGGGCCAAAAAGCTCTTCGTTTATGTACAAATAGGACAAATTGAACATCATCCCCCGAAGTTCTAAATTAAGGCATCTTCACTCAATTGTCGCTGAAGAAAGATTTAAGTTAAAACCCCATGATACCTCCACTTTACTCTTTTAAGGCAAATGCCTACTTGATAGCAAACGGTATCCTCTTAACGAAATCAGAAGTCAAATTCTCCATTTGCCTGCAGATAAATGCAAGCATTCAATAGAAGATTTCAGTTTCATTAAGAACAAAATGTCCAACATAGCCTGAAGAAACAATCCAGTTTTTTATCCAGAACAACCTTATTAAAGAGAATGTCCTTATTGTTTATATGCATAATGCCATCCTTGAGAATGCACTTCCACTTGCTCTTGGTACGAGTCACCTATCCAAGCAAATTTAAAGATGTCTCATTGAGACTGCATCATAGATAATCAACAGCAAATTGAGGAGGCCAGCAAATGAGAGCAATTAATACCTTATCAAATTGTGCCAAAACCAAATGTTGAGTGTTCAGTTCCTCTCCTTGGCCCACATCATCTAAATCATCATCATCATCATCCTCATTAAGTGGCTCATCATCATCGTCATCATCTCCCATATCATTTTGAGGGATAACAGCTGGTGTGCTTGCCTGTAAATCTAGACAAGGGGGGAAGAGACACAAAGACATCAACATATACAGTGATAAATAGTGCAATTACACATACACACATATGACACGTAAAGACACAAAAGACACGTATAGTGTTAGTCTTTAACCCCTTCGGTATATCTTTTACTTATCATTAGGAGCACAGCAGATACAACTACCACCCACACAACCCACACTAGTGAACACACATGGAATGAGAATTTAACAATTAGGACAGATTTCACCAAACTTACCAGGAGCTGGTGTGTTCGCAACGTTGTAATCTTCATTGACAACTCCTTGATAGTTGTAGATCTTTAAAGAAAAACAATTAAAGTTTAAATGCAGATGATCAATACCATATCGGTAAATAAAAGCATTACTACACATAGTTGACTTCAAAAAACATGCGCAGCCTCACACCATGAAGGGCATCTGATGAGAAGTGTTCCAGTGTAAAACATAGTACGACCCTATTACTGAAGGAGGGAATGTGGCTTCAAGCCCTTGTTTCAGAATTATATTGGGAAGAGAAACACACTACGATAATTACTGCCTCAAAAAATTATCTTCTTTAAGAAGTTATATATACTAGACATAAATTTGTCTCTGACAGTTATATGGCTGACTAAGACTTAGTAAACCACAATGTCAAACCAACATGTCATTTTCTTTCTTCTTTTTTTTTGGGTTAGCCAAGTAAAGGAAAGAAAAAGGATGAAAAATCTTTTGTGGTGATAAAAGATTGGTCAACAACTACGGCTCCATCAATGTCTGCTTACAAAAGGAAGAACGAAGTGAGCCTTTGAAATTGATCATAAGATCAATATTTCTTTTCTTTTTTTTTCTTTTAGGAACCCTGCCGAGTCAATAAAGGCCCAAACCCTCTCCCCACCCTTATAGTGAGAAGAACCCCAACCATTAGACTGCCATAAGGGCATCGCTATGGTAACTGCTCATTTCATTGAATAAGAATAAAATAACTTATGGATTACTTATAAGACCTTTAACCTTTTTTTATTCTACCTGGGTACAAATCTAGGTTAAGTTTATACAATATGCCTCTACTGAGTACTGCACCCTGCATTGGCAGGAGCAATACTGGTTAACTTTCCCCTTATGGAATGGGTATTCATTATTAGACAAGTAGCATTAAAGAAAGCACAAAGAATGCATGTTCAGCTGCACTTTTGTATTTTAATAAATTCAAATGGGGATGGAGTGCTAACATTAGGAGTTGAAAGCACATCGTCATAAGGATCTGGCATGGGCCCATCAATTTGAGGAATTTTGAAAGATGACCTTCCCATATCTGCCATGCTCTCTCTATCAACAGCTACTGTGCTGCGTCTACCATCATTCCCTTGGCTTACCTGAGAAAAGAAAATCAGGTTTCTAAGATTAAGCAACTCCTTGAAAAGAAATAACCAGAAAACACTTCTAAATTTTAATAATGATGTAGGTGTTACAATTTCACGACAAGAAGTTACAAAACGGAATAAGAAATTACACATTTTCAATTTTGAATAAGCAACAGTAATTAGCATAAACTTTGAGACAATTATGGAACCAAAAACAATACTCATGTCAGGCTATGTCACCCTAAACTTAAACAGAGGTCCTGAATGAATAATGTTACATTATGATAATTGATTTCTCTGAGTAAATACTTATATCAGAAAATTTTACTGGCAATTATCAGTTGCATGTATATAGCACCAGCATGACTCTTATGGTGTATCTATTGGTAAGACTGCTGTTCAACTTCAGTAATCACGAACATCTCCTCAATTGGACACCTCATTTCCATTACTATGATACCCAACTTAGAATTCATATTTCAAGAAATAACTATTTAATAGCAACTTCAAAACCCCTTAGAATACAACAGCTATTGTTGTCAATACTAAGTGCAGTTTCTACTATTACTTAATATCATTACCTGTCAAGATCAGAAAATTCTTGTAAATTTCCTAATAAACACTCCGCCTTTATGCGGAATATACAGCAACATACATCCGCAGCTACTATAGTTGACAGATATTAACACGATAATGTTTTCACATTTGAATAAATTGAAAGCTCATTCATAAATCATCTTGCCAGCAGCTGAAAATGTGTAAATTCACAATGATGCAACAACAACAATTGGCCTTCCAAGGAAAAGTTATTACAACCAACAATAGGTTTCAAAGGTGTCTGAAATGGAATAAAGATATATTGGCATCACAAAAATTAATTGAAATAATTATCTACAATTTCTGCAACCAATGCCTACTGTTAGTGATTAATCCTAGTAGACAGTTTTGACAACCTCCGAAAATTATATTTATACTTTCTGCACTAGATGTAGGCATTAATAATCATCACTCAAATGACTAATTTAAGCAACCTCAATCATTCCCACTTTAAGAAATTATAGAACTACAAGAGCAAGAGAAATCATAGTTGTTGAAGTTTGATGCACTTGGGAAGATTCTATGTGAGAAGCCGACAGTGAAGATATATCTCTCACCTACACATCCAGCATTTAACCAATCAAAGCATCTGTCCTATAACAACTGAATGCTGAGAACCCCTAGGTAAACCGTCTAGCTTGTCAGATGAAGGCAATATTAACTAGATGGGCAAATTCCAATTTCCATATTGCTAAATGGTAGCAAATTGCAACAAAAACTTGTTATATTAAGTATCAGCCAGCTGAATAACTCCCATTGACTTTTATTACAGATAAACTGTTAGAGCAAGTCATTGGATTCGAGCTACCAACAAAAACTTGTTATATTAAGTATCAGCCAGCTGAATAACTCCCATTGACTTTTATTACAGATAAACTATTAGAGCAAGTCATTGGATTCGAACATTCATCTAACAGAACCATCTTTTCTTAGTTAGAAAAGCTCAAAAAACATCTTCCCCCCTATAACCAGGACCAAAATCAAGAAGAGAGAAAGCAGGATAAACAAAGGGACTATGGCATGCCAAAGACAGTTGCTAAGGGTTCAGGATCATTGATGGATTGAAGCCAATTTGACATACTTATATGTGTAGAGTAAGAACTGAACCTGAAAAACCGCAAATGTAGAATCACTAGCTCCATCTTGTTGGGGTATGAATCCACCATTATTATACTGTGGTGCAAGATCCTCACGCTTTCGCTTACCAGAAGACATTGTGAAGAAGTCCTGAAAGTTTAATCAAATCTTAATTCTCACAGAAAAACTTAGATTTATTTAGTGATAAGGAAAAGAAGAAGAAGGCCATATATTTCGAAAAATAAGGCAAATCCTTCAACTTTGACAAGCCCCAAAGTGTTCAGTTATACAGCATTCTGCAGTACAAACATAAGCACTAACAAGCAACAAACAGTCACCTGTGTAAGGGGCTGGCGAGAGTTTCCTCGGTCCAGCTCTTCCCGCCCTTCCACATAAGCTATAACCAAACCATTACTTATAAAGAATCTTGGAAGAAAAAGTGATTCACTGATGTCACAACATGCTTACCAACATTGACATCAAGAGTAGGCCTCTGATTCATCCAGGAAGAAGGAGGCTGCTGCAGAAAACAACACGGTGAACTAGTCATTGGCGCACACCCATAATAATGAACAGATAAGCAGAGATAAACTCTGGCAATAATCTTTTTATCCTCATCCATCATCCCCCATATCCCAACCCTTCCCAATAGATAAGAGATCACATTTTCCACACACATTCACTCCCTCAGAACAAGCTTTCAAATAGCATCTTTTAAGTGAGCAAAAAAGTGATACCATGTATGGGCTAGGCCTTCCAGCTTTTGATTCAGTGCTGCCAACAGTACCACTCACTGGGGTGGGATACTCACTACTAGTTCCAGTAGGAATATTATACATTGAGGAATTGTCCACACTTCCGGGTAAAGGCGTCTGCACATTTGGCGTGTGCACATTACCAGGTAAAGGTGTCTGCACACTACTTGGTAACGGTGTCTGCAAGGGAGTTTGCAACGGTGTCTGCATCGAAGTTTGCAAAAGAACAGATAGAGAATTCAAACAGAACCCCATAGAGCAGAAAGTGAACTAAATACAAAAGGCCTTCAAATTCATCCCCTTGGTGGAAAGAGTAGAAAGCACACAAAATTCAAAAGACCAAACGAAGAAAGTGTACTCCAGATGCAAATACAGGTAAGTAGTTGCTTATAGAAGAAGCAAACTATAATCTTGCCACGTCAACAATTGACAGAAAATGACAACTACGACAATGAAGAGAAGGTATAACTCACAGGAGGGAAGAGCATCTCGGCAGTTGGAGTCTCGTACTCTTCAGTACCCTCGTAGGGTACATTAAGGTCGTGAACTGCAGTGGGACCTCCTCCTGCTGCCTTTGAAGCTGAAGACCTGTCTATCGGACCCAATATCACTCCCGCTTGCATCATCTTCGTCTCCCAAGTCTATCCAAAACACGAAAACCCCAATTTCAAAATTAAAAAACAGAGAACAATATTAAACCCTAGCACACTCATTTCAGATCCAACCAAACAGACCAATTCGATAATCTACGAACAAGAAGCGAAACCCTAATATAGTGAGAATAGGACGAGAAATGTTACTCCTTGGAGCTCGCTGAGGACACTCTCGCCGGGCCCACCGTTGAGGAACTCCTCGCGGACCTTGTTGATAACGTCCTCGATGACATGGATGTAAACGGCGCTGGTGGTTGACGACGTCGCCATCTTACCTCCCAATCCCTCCGTCTGATTCTGCTGTATGTAAAAGTCCCCTCGTTTGTTTCTCGAGAAAGAACGGGAAAGTATCAAAAAGAAACTAGGAGAGAATAATACGAAGGATATTGATCATGGAGATTCTGAGAGGAGGAGGAGGAGGAGGAGGAGACCTCTAGGGTTGATACCGGGAATGGACGGATCGGGCGGGGACAAAGGGAAATCGGATAAAGGAGACTAAAGTGCGGAATATAAATAGGTTTGCATCCGATTATAAGGAGTGGCTCTCCACGTGTCAAAATCTGCAGCTCTCTGGCCTGGATCTATTTTGTGTGTGTGTGTGTGTGTTTTGTAAAGTTGTTTCTAGTGTCTACTCTACAGCCTTGGACCGAGGACAGAGCGGCACGCGCCGGCGCTGAGCCTGATATTTCTTTTACGTTGAAATGGGAGCGTGCGTTTCATTTTGCACAGCTCCGCGGTTGTTTCTTCTTTCACAGTTGCCCCTTTTGTTGGTGTTATAAAAAAATTAGGCATACGTTGCGTTTTGCCTAATAAGTTAAGACCAGGTACAAACACATGTAAGACAGCAAGAGACCTCGAACTAGTCTTATTGGTTAGCGTTTTCAACGTGTAGAGACGGGACGAGACGGAACAGGACATAACGGAACAGAACAAAAATTGAAGACAGTAAGATGTTTGGTTGCGATAAACAGAACAGAGATAATTATCTTCGTCCTGAGTACAGAAATATGTTTGATTGCCGGGGACAGAACAAAAACAGTGTTAATGACAAAAATGCCCCAGTAGTATAATAAGAATAGTAGATATAATTTATTGATTATTTTATAATTGTTGCAATATTTATTTGACAAATTTAAATTATGTTATTATTAACTTGTAACTCTAATAAAATTTTAGTTACGTGCTTATTGTTGTTATTATTATTATTATTATTATTA
>JANVCL010000008.1:32626851-32648159 GCA_026546855.1 Erythroxylum incrassatum
ATTAAGTTGTTAATATTAATATTTGGTGAATATGTTACTGTATTAATAATAATTTTTAATTATTATATAGTTTATATGACTGACAAATTTTTCATCATGTTATTCCAACATACTCAAATAATAGTGATTATTGTAAAAATAAAAAAATAAAGAGGATCACGATCGCGACATCCCAATTGCTTATCCGGAGTCGCCATCGTGCATATGCATGATCACCACTCTATAATGTATAATAACATTATCATATATAGATTTTATATAATTACTTGATTTGATCAAATTTAATTATTTAACCATGATCTAATTATATTAAAATGGCAACAATTATTTTTATGATTTTTTGACACCCGTAAATTTGAATTTCAGTATATATATTTATATATTTATGTAAATATTCTTTTTGTTATTTTATGTATATGTATTCTTTTCTTCTAATTAACTACACACACATACATACGTACGTACGTACATACATACATACATACATATATATATATATATATACACACACTATATAACAATTAATGATATTAGCAACAATCATTAGTGTAGCAAATATTAATATTGACTACTTAATCAACTAACTATATACTAAATATGTATAATAACATTATTATATATATATTTAATATAATTAATTGATTATATTATAATAACTATTATTCATATCAAAATGAATTATATTTCAATAGGACGAAAAAATTTAACTGATATAAACTATACAATAATTAATAATAATTATAATAATTAATAATATAATGACATTTTGACTAGATATTAATATTGACTACTAATTTAAGTATAAGCTTATTTATATTATATCAAAATTAATAATATTAAGTATATTAAAATAATTCGAATTGATATAAACTGTACTACGTATATATATATATATAAACTATATAATAATTAATAATATTACCAATAATCGTTAATGCAACTAATATTAATATTAACTACTTAATCAACTAACTATATACTAAATATGTATGATAACATTATTATATATATTTAATATAATTCATTCATTATATTATATTAACTATTAATCATATCAAAATTAATTCTACTTCAATAGAACGAAAAAAATTTCAGTCACATAAATTATATAATAATTAATAATAATCACAATAATTATTAATACAGTAACGTATCCACCAAATATTAATATTTACTACTTATTTAAGTAACATATCCTAAGTGCTCCTGCGGCATCGTGGTCGTGCACATGCACGATCGCGAGTTCCCAATTGTTTCTTCGAAATCGCAATCGTGGATATTCTCACACGATCGCAACTTCCCAATTGCTTCTTAGGAGTCGCGATCGTGCATTTGCTTATTCGGGCTAGCGATTGTGCATATTGCACAATCGCGACTCTATAATTAATAACATTATCATATATGGATTTTATATAATTATTTGATCATAACAAAATTAATTATTTAACCATGATCTAAGTACATTAAAATGGCAAAAATTATTTTTATGTTTTTTTAACACCCGTAAGTTTGAATTTCATTATATATATTTATGTGAATATAATTTTTGTTATTTTATATATAAGTATACACACACACACACACACACACACACACACACATATATATATATATATATACATATACATATATTATATACAAATATATAGTTACGAAATTAAAATAATTCGAATTAATATAAATTGTTTGTTTATTATTGTATATATAGCGGAGTCATTTAGTCACACCGTGACTACGACTTGATTTGAATCATTTTTCTTTTATATATTATATATATATAATATTTAATATAATTGATTATATTATAATAACAATTAATCATATCAAAATGAATTATATTTCAGTAGGAAGAAAAAAATTTCACTGATATAAACTATATAATAATTAATAATTCAATAACAGATCGACCAAATATTAATATTGACTACTTATTTAAGTATAAGCTTATTTATATTATATCAAAATTAATAATATTTAAGTATATTAAAATAATTCAAATTAATATAAACTATACTACATATATATATATAAACACCAGTGACTTCACTATACATATACAATAATAAACAAACGGTTTATGTGTGTATATATACACACACACTATATAATAATTAATGATATTAACAACATATGTAATTTATATATAATTAACTTACATATTAAATTATAATTAATTTATTTATTAATTAAATAACTGTGCGCCAATTTGTCTACTATTTTTTGATAAAATGATTTCTTTAACTTCTAAATCTCAAACAACAAAAACATTCAACAAAAACATAAACACTGCATAAACATCAAAACTCACAATTATATAATAAAGTAAACTATTAAAGAATCAAAAATTTTTGGTCACGAAATAGACATTCACAATACATGTATAAGTGTTGTTTTTTTCCCCTTCTTCTTAGCAATGGCACACCATACCTATCCTTCTCTTTCCTTATCTTCTTCTTCTTCGCACCATCTCTTTTATCAATAGTTACATTTAAAACATCCAAGTCGGTTTTCGGTCCTCGAATTTTGTCTCTTCTTTCTTCTTCCAATTTTGTTTTCTCTTTCTTCTCTTTTTTTCTTTGCAAGGACATTGTTAAAAGAGAATTAATAAAGTTCAGTAATCAACAACAACATTAAATTAAGGTAAGAAAAAAAATCCAGCATCATTAAAAACATTCAACCATAAAAAACACAAACTCAAAAAAACACACACTAATAATAACAACAAATTATTTTCTCATTTAATGATTAAAGATGTTAAATGACCATTTTCACGGACACAACCTAAAATTTTAAAACTCATAATAATTCATGAAGAAATTATTACTCATATGCATACCACAATTGACAAGTACATCAACTAAAAGATCATTACCGAGTGTGATAGACACTCATTCAATCTTCCGTTTTTCCAACCACTCAAAGGGCAAAAACATTCATTCATTTTCCATTTCATGTTAAACATCAACCATAAGCTTCCTAGCAAATCCAATCTTCACTACTATATACCTAACACAAACATTAATCTAAAGGTCTTTACTTTGGTTGTAATGAGGCCTTGGTAGAGGTCTGGAAAAGATAAAATTTAGCTTAAAACCAAAGGACTAATTGAGCATTTAAAATCATACATACCAATAAAATATAAAACACAAAATTTTTTCTTTTTAAAATCTCCTTTGCTTTTACAGTCAACCCTTTTCCATCTTTTCCTTTTTTTTTCTTCCCTTTTTCTTTTTCCCCTGCCATTTTCTACTTCCTTCTTTTTAACCCCTTTTTTTCTCTTTCTTCTTCGGTTGATATGATTTGTTTATTTAACTGAAAGTACAACATAATATATCCTTTTTTCCCATTTCTTTCTCTTCTTCAGTAGATATCATTTGTTTTTTTCCGCAATATACAATAACCTATATACTTTTTAAATGCTCAACTTGCCTTTATGGTAGGTATAATCAAGGCAATAAGCAATAAAAGACAAAGCTCATTTTCAGGTTTAAACCAAAAAAAGGTTCCATGCAAACTCAAAGGGGTTCACTAAGGATAATATCATGGTGGCTTTTAAGCTTTGAGGTTATATCCTAACCGCCTTCGTCATTTTAATGTCTACGTACGATTATGTAATCTTGACTAGTATTTGCAAGCAAGTTCTAGATTTGTTTAACATAAAAGAATACTCTCAACGACAAATACTTTTAATTGGTCTCAAACCCTTACCAAAGGAAAGTGTCATTCATCTATCACAATAAGCTAATACCCTTTCAATTGAAATCCAGGTCAACGAACTCATGCATGTAGATATATTTATTCACTTATATTATGCATTTATAACCCCAATTGAGTTCAATCAATAATCACACATCTTTAACAATTAAACAAAAAAATAAACACGATACGTACAACAATCACAGTTAACATCATAGGAAATTAAACAAATGATCTAACATGCCAACGACACTAATTACGCCAAACAATGAAATAAAACAAATTTAATCACAAACAATCAAACTAATCAAAGAAAAATTAGAAATGCAATACTAAGATGGAGGCGAACGCTTTCTGGACCGAGGATTCAAATTTGCTAACAAATCCTTAAGCTCTGCGATATCTTTCTCAATCTTTTGCAATCTCACGATATCTTCCTCAATCTTTTGCAATCTCGCGCTCGTTCGCCGTTCAAAAATAGTAAGTTGATTCGTTAATGATTGGTATTTAACAGAAGTACGTGCAATGGTACGTTGCGTACCTTCATGTTCTGAAGGGCCTTCCCTTTGTGTACCTTTACCTCTTTCGCACCGACTGTGCTCACTAGTTGAAAGTTCTGTTGCCCCGTCACTAATAACAACATAACGATCATTTTACCGCTTCGCAATCTTCATTGCCACCAAAGACTGTAAGTCTAAACTAGAATTCCCTGAAACTAATTGCATACTTGTTCTCTCAGTTAGTAAACCTAAATGCTCTGCAATTTGAGTCACAAATGCCCCAACAACTATTTTCCCGGCACTAACTTTCGCTACATCTATCATATACTCACTTAACCACAAACCAGCATTAAACTGTTTGCCATGCACCATGCACCACAATACAAACAATTCAGATTTAGAAACTGCACCCTAGCTATCTCCTCCACCAAATATTGTGCAAGTTAAAAACCTATGAAGATAGCGTAATCTAGGATCCACTAAAGCTGACAATTTAGACCTACTCGAAGAATAAACATTTCTTAAATTTGTAATTTCCCTCCAAAATTCTCTAGGCCTAAGTTCATCATCCTAACCATATAATTCATTGTATGGAGATCCAAATATATCATTCAAATCATTTAAACCAATAGCATGCATCGTATTCATTAATCTGAATATCAAATTAATCATAACGCCATCTTCGTTATAGGTCAAAATAGTTAATAAAAATTATAGGTTAATTCAACATAAGACTTTTTCCTAAAATTTGCGAATCCATCCCATCCTATGTTACGCAGTAATCCATTGACTCGATTTCCAATTCCTAACTCAATTATAGTTGTATGATCAATGAATCTATTCGACATAATTAGATGATCTTTTAAACTTAGATACCTTGATTCACTCTCAGCATTGATAAAATGAAGACAAGGATTACCTAAATCAGGGACATCACCCGCTTTAGAGGATGAAGATGCTCTAAATCTCATACGAGGCATGATCTAAATAACAATCAAGAATCAAAATATTTTCAGTAATCTCAAACCAAACAGAGCAATTTATTACTTAATTAGATTTAGAACAGTTAAATATAATTGACAAATATAAAATCCTATAGTAATATAAATCCAACCTATCATAAGATGAACAAACATTCGTTTTAAATATTCATCCTTTAATCCAAATGTTTTTCCTATCATTTTGGTAGCCCCACAAATGTCTTGTTAGTTTATCTTTGACTTATCCCATTTTGAAAACTAGTAATCAGCACCAAGGTGATCAATTATTACTTCACACTGAACATATAAAACTAAATCTGCCAAACTAGGAGAGAAAAGATGATTTGTTTAACTTTATCTTACATGTAAAGATTACAACAATTTTGACTTTATAATTTATGAGAAAATGATAAAAATTAAGGCAAACTAGAAACCTTATATTGGATGAAGCAACGTGCTCATGTGATGAACTAGGTGTAGGCTTACGATGTAAATTCTTATTCCTCGTAAGAATTATCTTAACCTTAGATGACAGACCCATAGAATTATATACCTACCCGCTTAATTTTCCTTATCAAATGCTCTAATTCTTGACCAAACTTTTCCCCAAAGGAAACATCTTCTCAATTAACTAAGGTATAACATAAAATAACTAAACCAATTTAATTTCATTACGAAAACATAACAAAAAATTTAGTCCAATACATATACATTATATATATGTGTGTGTGATGTATATGTATTGAACTAAATGACACTTAGGTTTTTGCTTTCCTTAAGCAAATCAATCACAGAAGATATTAGCCTAAACAAGCTTCAATTTTGAGAATGTTAACATTTCAATTTAAGTGACCAAGTATCACCATAATTTTCTCAATCATTTCATTCATCAAACACCTAGATCTTTAGAAAACATTAACTTATAGTTCATTCTGAATCTAACCTAGTCAACATAAAAATTGTGAAAAGTATAAGTCAAAAATTATTCAAAAAACTATATTGATAACAAACTATTGGAGCATGATTGAGTTAGTTCAAATTTCATCCCGACCTTTTGATGGGAGGGTAGACATCTTGTTATGAATACCTCCAATTACTTACTTAGCTCATAGTATCAGCTGCCTACAACAACTACTCCTAACTTTGACCCATTATTTATATCAAATTAATGGAGTAGAATTTATTTAACCCTTAAATTTGTTAACTTTTATCATTTTTCCAATTTCAAATCAATATGGATTAATAAGCCACTTATGAAGCTAAACTCTTAGCTTTAAATAATTTATCAGCCAACAACAAGATTGAAGTAGCATTGATAACGTTTCTCAAGGAAAAAGTTAATGCATCAATGCAAATCTAGCATTTCTGTTGATGCTTACACACACCCATACCACAATACTTAGTATCTCTTTGTAATCAAATTTATGAATCGTTGCTCACTGTAAGAGTGAAGCTGAGTCCAAATACACCGACTAAGTCTACATCTAACATATCAGATTACCAACATCAAAAAGGATGTTATTTCCTTCAGCAGTTAAAGATAATTACGCATGGAGATGTAAAATGTAAGAGATTACCAAATTAGCAACTTCCAAGTTACCCGGCTGATAGAACTAAAGACGGCGATAACAACAGCTAAACTCCCATGAAGATTCCAATAAGGTGATTTTAGCTGGAGAGAAGAAGAGGACGATTCAACGTCTGAAGGCTACGTTGCGGTGTGATTTCAAAGTTAAGCTGCGGTGTAGCGTGATTTAACGGTTAAGTTAAAAACTCAACTCCTAACCCGTTACCGCTCACCCAAACGCAATAAAACTTTTTAAAAGCTGTTCCTCTTATTTTATTTTGATTAACCCAGTCACAGTTTTTTTCTTTTTTAATTAATTAAGTTACTATTTTTCACAATAAAAAAATAAAGTGATTAAATTTCAGTTAACAAAAAAATTAAGATTTATTTAAATTTTATTTCATTTAAATTAGTTATTTAAGATTTCTTCTAAATTTGTTACTCACAACTGTGAGTGAAATAATTCATAATCGTGACTGTCTTAATTTATTTGTTACTCGCAGTTGTAAGTTAAATAATTCACACCCGTAAGTGTCTTAATTTTATTTGAATTTCTTTACTCTTCACATTTATTTTAAAATTAAAAATTTATAATTTGAGTTTAAATACAAATAAAAATTATCTTGCAATCAAAATACACAATTTAAATTAAAAATTGGAAAAATTTCCATACTTATTTACAAATTTTTAGGGACACTCATGACTCGTAACTAATTGTAGTCACCGGTGTGACCCAAATAAGTTTTTTTTTGTGCACACAGGGTATCCACCAACCGAATCAATGACTAATTCCTTCGCTGCGGGAACATCTTCAACATGAGAGGGCTACAGCTGGTCCAGGAGCTTGCTGCATTCCCAAGGGTGGGATTCAAACCCCCAACCACTTGGTTAAGCAACGAAGGCATGTACCACCTACGCCAACCCACTGGGTTAACCTAAATAAGTCACACCCGAGACTATTACTTTTTAATTTCATTTTTTACATTTCTATTTACTTTCAATATTTTATAATACATCCAACCTTACATTTCCTATTTTTAAAATTTGTTTCGTTCCATAATTTTACAATCTACATTGAATTTTTCATTTTTTATATTCTTACTTATGTATTTTTAATATTTCTACATTTAAAATTATACAACCTTATTTTTATTATTAATTTTAGTATTCGAAATTATATATTTTTAATATTTCTACAATAATTCCTTTCTTAATATAAATTTGAAAATTTAAATGCTCATAAAATTATGGCAAATTTTAAATTTTCAAAATATTCATTTATACATTAAATAATATAAGATGTCAACACTTTTGTATTATCTTAATTAATTAAATATTTATAACTTTCATACAACGTATTAAATGAATTTATCGACTTTTTTAAACCTTGATTAACTATAATATTTAATTAATAACAAAACATTTTACATTTTTAAAATTTTACCACTCAAATAAATAATTTTAATAATCCATTTTTTACATTCCAACTTATATATTCTTAAGTTTTCTGTAATATTTCATCTCCTGCTTTTTTTATTCTATATTTTTACTAACTAAATTTACCTGTTCTTTTTTATATTAAATTTATATATTTTGAATATAAATTAAAAAATTTAGATATTAATAATCTTACAACAAAATTTTAAATTATACAGTATTTATTTATTTTAAGCTTATTTTGTTTGAGTTTTTTTATTTAGTTTATATATTTTATACATTTAGAACAGACACATTACAATATACAATTCCTTAATTTAAATTTTTTAATCCCAAATGTTTACTTACGGATTTTACTTATTCATTTATTATATTCTAACTTATATATTTTCAATATAATATATTAAAACCTTTTTAATAAAATATCCATTAGAAATTTAAAATATTTATAATTTAATTACTAATTTTTACGAATAACAAATTTAAAATATTTATAGTTTAATTACAAATTTTTTATTTTGATATAATTTAATTCTAAATTTTAAAATTTTTCATATTTATTTATACATTAAAATTATATAATAATATAACGAATTAACAGGAAATAATTACTGCGCATTTGTGCGATATTACTCCGCTAGTTTCTTTATCAACCGCAGAAGCAAAGGCCGAGAACAAGAATTAGGAGACAAGAAGGCCATGTAAACTCTGCTAGTTTCTTTATTAACCGCAGAAGCAAAGGCCTAGAACAAGAATTAGGAGACAAGAAGGCCATGTTTTGGGCTTTTTACTTTTTATGGATTCCCTTCGTAAGTATTTTAAGTAACCAACCAAGCTAGTAGCTATGTGGCCTAATGCTAATCCACTGGCAGCCAAGGCTCATTCCGTAAACAAAAGCTCTCTTACTGTCTAGCACATATCTTCCCCTAATTCCCTCGAGTGAGCAAAGGCCTAAACCCTAGAAAATGTCGGGCGGGTTTTTCAGGGTGAGTGTCGATTCTCTTAGCTTTTGTTACTTTCGGATCTTGATTTCATAGCTTACTTGCTTTTGGATTCTTGTTTTGTAGGGTACCTCTGCGGATCAAGACACTCGATTCTCCAACAAGCAAGCTAAGCTTTTGAAGTCCCAGAAGTTTGCTCCTGAGTTGGACCATCTGGTTCGTTTTTCTTTTCCTATTTTTGCGTTTCTTTGTTTATATTTTGCAAATAGGAAGGACAATTGTTTGTTGAGTTCGCTGAACAAGAAGTTATTTTGTTCAATTCACTAATTGGTGTCGTTGATCTCTTTTTTTAAAAATTAATTAGGTTGATATGGGAAAAGTGAAGATGGATGTTATCAGACCATGGATTGCTAATAGGGTGACGGAGCTTCTAGGGTTTGAAGATGAAGTTCTTATCAATTTTATATATGGGTTACTTGATGGGAAGGTAATCCAAACCCCTTCAGAACTTCCACTGAGTTTCAGTTTGCTGTTAGATTCATAGCGAATGTTTTTGTTATCCTTTGTAGAATGTTGGGCCCCGTGTTTTTTTCTTTTTCTGGTTCTTCACTAATTGAAACATGTGCGTACTTTCCTTAGGAACTGGTTTATTGGCATCCCAGAACATCCAGATAGCGAAATGAGCTAAGGGTTGATGCTTGTTTGCCTGATATATGTTACAGGAATTCTGATCGGGTTTATGCATTTTGTAGTTTTGCCATTGTAATGTTGTTTGCATATCTTAGTTTTATCTATGGTGTTGTGAAATGCAGGAAGTGAATGGAAAGGAGGTTCAAATATCACTTACAGGTTTTATGGAGAAAAACACTGGAAAATTTATGAAAGAACTTTGGTCTCTTCTTCTTAGTGCGCAGAAGAATGAAAGTGGAGTTCCACAACAATTTTTGGACGCCAAAACTGAAGAAACCAGGAAGAAACAGGTTTGATATGTTTCCTGGGTTATGATAATTATTAGATTTCTATTGCTCTTTACTCTTAATGACAAAAGAATTATGGCCTGTCACAGGAAGAGCTGGATAGGATAACAAATGAAATTCAGAAGAAAAAAGATAAGGAGATTCGGGAGCATGACCAGGAGAGATCAAGGAAGATGGTAATACTAACTTATTCATGTCAGGTTTAGATTCCCTGAGTTGGGACTTCGGTTATAACTTTAGCTTGTCTTTCTATGGCGTTCAGCTAGCTTCTGCAATTATTTGGGTTCATGTCCTTTACCTCGAACTACTGTAGGACGGAGAGGCGAATAATACTGCTGTGGAGCCAGCTTCAAAGCACATATTGCGGAAGGATTCAAGTGGATATCCTGATGATGAAAAAGAAATGAACAAGAAGAATGGCATGAGAGGAAGAAGGTTAGGTGCTCATATTTGATATTTACCGTTTTCAATTACCTTTATATCATTCTTGAAAGTTGACTTTGATATGGATATTTTAAGACTTGTACTCATCCTAAGAGTTCCTGTGATAATATCATGCAACAAAGTATTAGTTGGCGGTAAACTTTAGTACTTTGTTGATTTGTTTTGGATTGTTTACTTGTACGTCCTTTTATCATCATCAAGTGTTTTAGCATGCTTATTATGGTTTCTGAGTTATTTAACATATCATGCTTGAATATACATTTAAGGATGTTGTTTTGATGAAACACTACTAACCTCAGTTTCACGTACTTTCAGGCATCCCATTGTGTTTGAGACATACAGTGCTTTTCCAATCACTGTATTAATAGATTTTGTTGCATAATCTTGATGTTTATTTAGTCGCTGCTAGGATATAAGCAGTCATTACTGTTTGCTGGTACGATGTACTACTCTGAGGCTTTTCTGACAAACTGAATTGTTATTTGTTGATATCCTCAGTACCTCATTTAGCATCTTTGCAGAACTTGATATCCGTTGACACAAGATCGTTGTTTCTTCGTAAAAAATGAGTTACTTGATTCTTCTGATGTGTTTTATACCAGTTATGAAAAGAAGTATCTGATTGGTGAGATAGCTGACAATGTATTAAGAAACTGGATTTTTTATTTTGTTATGGAACTAATAATATACTATTCTAACCTTAACACAACTCTAGTAGATTTTAGTGAAAAAACAAAGTAAATAAGAATTGAGAAGTTGAAGTGGAGAGCTAGATGTGACATCATTTACTTTTTTGACAAGTATTTACTAAACTATCTAAGTTGTGATGTTTGCAATGGGGTTTTCTCACGTCAAAACTTCTTCACATGTTAGCAATACTACTTGCCATGCATGAGATCCATTTTCTCAAGAGTGACAATAAATTCTGTACAACATGGATCATGGAGGACTTACTGCTGTAACTTCTTCAGGATTTCTAGATCTCCATATCCAGCTAATCGTTCACCTTCACCCCGTCGGTAATTATCTTTACAATGACTTATTTTTAACTTTGTTAGGTATCTTGACTTAGATCTTGACTGTCATTTGCAGCGGCTCAACTTCCCGGATGAGTAGGTCACTGTCAAATTCAAGGAGTTACTCTGGGTATGCCTTTTGCTTATGGAGTAAAGTCTTGTCATTCAGTGGGCTTGGAATTCTTTGTCCTTTTATTTTACGAGAGCAATCACCCATATATGTTTCAAAATGACTTGCACGGCAAATACTTTTTCCATTTATGAGTTCTTCTCTGCTTATTCTTTTAAATACCCATCTGACTTCAATTGTTATATCTCAATGGCAGAAAGAAGTCCAGGAGTCTTTCTAGATCACCTCGAGCGCGAAGTAGGTCCCTCTCTTCTGATGGAGTGGATAATTCATCCAGAAAACGTTCTATTACACCACGTCGGAGACGTTCTCCCCAAATCTCCCTTTCTCCTCCAAGGAGGAGATCATCATATTCTAGGCGAAGTTCTAGGTCATTGTCATACCGTGGATCTCCATCTCCCGTGCGTCGAAGACTGCATTCTCCTTTTCGTCGTAGGTCACCTTCACCTTCATCTTTGCGACGTCGTAGGTCGCCTTCACCAGTGCGACGTCGCAGATCACCCTCGCCTGTTCGACGTCGCAGATCACCCTCACCTGCTCGACGTCGCAAATCACCTGCGCCTACTCGTCGTCGCAGATCACCCCCTCCTGCTCGACGCCGCAGATCGCCTTCACCTATAAGTCGTAGGTCACCTTCACCAATTCGCCGTAGGTCACCTTCACCAGTACGTCGTCGATCACCTCCTCGTCCACGACTTAGGTCACCTTCACCCTTACCTAGAAGATATCAAAGATCTCCATCTTCTCCTTTGAGATCTTTGTCACCTATGAGACAGAGATCCCCTGTTCCTGCTCGCAGAAGGTCACCACCTACTTCCCATCACAGATCCCCTTCGCCTTATGGTTCAAGTTCTCCATCTTCTGTTCAAAGTAGGTCCCCTGTGCCTCCTTGCAAGATATCACCAGCTCCATCCAATTGTAGGCCTCCGCCATATGGGTCAAGATCTTCATCTCCTGTTCAGGGTAGGTCACTTTTTCCTGCCCGCAGGAGGTCACCGGTTCCTTCTTCGCATAGGTCTCCTCCACATTATGGATCGAGTTTTGCTTCTCCTGACCATCATAGGTCCCCTTCACCAGTAAGAAGATCATCAAAAGAGAAAAGGGGATTATCTGGGAATTCCCCTGGGGAAAGTGATAGGTACACGTATATCCTTGAGGGGCAGCTTCCCTTTACCTTTAAGTATTTTATGTTGTTGTTTGTTGACAATATTGTGATAATTGGGTACAGGGACCAAGAAAAGTTATCTCTGTCTCCGCGTCAACACTCTAGATCATTAAGGTCTCCAAATAGAGGCTTAAAGGATGGAAACAGTTCCCGCCATAAAGTCCCAGATTATTCACCTTCACCTCTGAGGTCTCCAATTCTGTCAGAATCTCCTCCTCTTGTTCGGAAAAGGAGTCCAGGCAAAGATAGAAGGTATTATGCTTTTTTTCTACATGCAAATGATGTATATAGCTTTTCCTGTTGGGCCAAAATAATGCATATGATTTAGCTTACATATTATAAATTTTAATCATATTATACAGTTGTTAACTTTTTTCCCTTTTGTTGAATATTATCCAGTCCATATGGCAGTACTGCAGGTAAAAGGAGAGGGCAAGTCAATTCTGATGACCAGTCAAGTCCTCCAAAACTACGAGAGCATAAACCTCATCGTTATAGTCATGATGTTAGCAGAAAAGATGTAGTGGTTGACCGATCATGGTTAGATTTTTTTCAACATTTTCTATGATTCTGTTTATAATCTTACCGTTCCACCTTGTTAGGATTGTGGACTAGAATTTATTTTTCCCATTGGTGTTTTGGTTATAGGCACAATGGAGATTATAAATCCAGCTCTGCGCAGAAACTATCTATTGAACCATCCACTGGAGATAAGCCGAAAGGTTCTCTAGTGAGAGCTTGCGAAAGGGATGATGATGATTTTGAAAGATTACAAGGTCATCTTCCTACTGAATCTCACTCTTTTCTAGATAAGGTGGAACCAAGGGAGAAAGATAAGAAGATGAGGAGGTATGTTGTTAAGCATGCATGCATCATAAGCTTCTAGGTTCATTCTTGTCAATGACAAGATCTTTGTAAAGGATTTGAATTCTGAAACTTCTGACAAACAAGTCCTTGATGCACAGGGTTGAGAATTTGAAATTCGATGAGAGAAGCCTTTCATACTCAAACACTCCTAAAGATGTAGATCATGATAAATTGGAAAGTATTCCCATCTTGGTTGAACAAATCAATCATGGTAATGGTGGTGGTAATTGTGAATCTGGTTCTGCTTCAAGTGATAAACACAGAACTGACAATAAGGAAAAGCGGAAGCATAAAAAGTTGCATAGGCGAGAGCCAGCTTCAAATGATGATTTCAGCAATGACTCTGAAATTGAGGAGAAACAGGCCAAGAGGAGGAGGAAGGAAGAAAAGAGGTTGCAGAAGGAGGAAAAGCGTCGTCGACGTGAAGAGAAACGTCACAGAAAGGAAAAACGGCATGCTGAGAAGCTGAAAATGAAAGGGCGATATGATTCTAGTTTTTCTGATGATGAACATGGAGAGAGGAAGGAGTCTTGTCCAAGTGATAATGAAGAGGGACAGTCTGAGCAGAAAAAACTTGAGATTGAGCTTCGGAAGAAAGCTCTTGAATCACTAAAAGCAAAGAAAGGACTTGGTCACTAATTGATGTTTTCTCTTTGATACAGCTGATACTTTATTATGTTTAGTAATGGATTTCTTTTTGTCATATTACTTTCTAAGTAGGAGATATTCTGTACTGGTATGTCTTTGTTTACTTCTGGAAGCTGGAATGGATAAATATGAATATTATGAAAATCTGTTGAATGCAGCTTAGGCAGACCTTGCTGCTATGCCTTCCTGGTTTGGGAATCTTATTTCTCCCGCAGTATATGTTAATAGTGAGGTGGATGTTGAGGGCTGGTTTGGGAATCTTTTCTCTTTCCTTGCTGTTGCATACTGAGTAATTTCATTTCTATGCTAAATATGAACATTGTTACTTTATGAATTGAGAAATATATGTACTTATTTATTTATGTTCAAGGCTGATCTTTGTTTTATAGGCCCAACAGTTAAACCTTCAGGTCTAGCCAGTTTTTATATGTCAAATACTAAATTGGCTTTCCAATTGAGTGAAAGTTATTGTCACTAGAAGACTTGCTTGACCTGAGCGTGTGTGGATCTTCATTTTGACCATCATTTCAGGTGAAGTGATCTCATTCTTTGTATTTGTCAGTTATAATTTTATTTCTTTCCAATGGCTAATTTCTCAGTGTTTTGTTTTAACCTTATGGTTGGCAGCTTGAGATTGTGCCTGGGATTATTTCGTAATATTCTCAATTGTGCTCTATGGCTCTTGGGCTGTTCTCGATGTTGAAACTGGCCTTCTCATGTATGTATCTGGCACATCTATGTATCTTTCTACGCAATTATATGATTTTTTTTTTTTGCTGTTGATCTTTGAAGATCGTGTTCACTTGCACTTCTATTTGGTCATTGGTCTTGGCTTAGCTAGATGTTTTAATTTCTCAACTTATATAAGATACTGGGCACTTACTATTACAAGTGGTATACTCTTTGACCCTTATTTTGTTGTCAGCTTATGATTTTGCTATTAAAAGCAGGGCAAAAATGCTATTGGATTTGGATTCTTTTTGTTTTGGGTTTCAGTTTGTCCAAATCTGATTTGCTGCATGGTTTTAAAGTGAACATAACCAAAGCATATACACGGATGCCATTTTTGTTTTATGTTTTTGTGGAGTTTCTGAGAATGGATTACTTACGTTTTATCAGAACCCTTAGAACTGTAAATTGATATAACTAAGATGACATTCTGGTGCTTTGACTGGATTTACTTTGAGTGCTTTATTTTGATCGCAATTTTGAGATCCTTTGCAATGTTTGACATTATATTCTGAGCTACTGTGGAGTATGATGATCACAATAAAATGGATTGGAGCTTTCATTTTTTTCCGACAGGACTGACTGTAGACGCTTATTGGCTGCTTAATATTTGGATTTGTTGGTCTTAATCCCATTTCCTTTGTAGTTTGAGGTCTCTTTCACAGTATTTTGATGGCTTGTCCTTTTTTTTCTCATCAAGTTTATTTTAGTGAAGCTTGAATTTTTGTGGTTTTATTGGTCTGTTGGGGGGGCGACACAATGATGAGTAATCTTTATCTAATCAAATGGTTTCTCATCCACATCACTAGGTGAGAAATTTAGTTCTTGTCTAACCACCAGATCTACTTGTCTTGGAATGAAATCTCCAAACTTAGCCAGGGATTCCGAGTTTTGACAAAGGATATTCTTTGGTCTTGGTCAACATTGTGAAGTTTCCACCACAGTTACAAATTGGCCACTGTTCTAGTCTGATTAAGGGGTTTTAAATTGACAAGCAAAAAGGGTTGATGTCTTCTTGTTTTCTGTTGAACAGGGTGTGATGTTAGCTGGTGAATTTTGGTGTATTGCGGATACATGGTTGTTTTATGCCTGGGCAAAGATGGGTGCATAATGGTCTCGACCTATGAGATTTATGGTTTTTTTTTTTTAAACTATCCAAAGTACCACTTTAGGCATTGTCAAGTAACATTTATCAAAAGACTAGCCGCCACAAATTGAGCAAAACCTGTTCCCATTAACCTTAATGTTGATACTTCGTTAATTAATTTTTTAACCATACATTCATGGAAATATGATCAGCTCAAGCCTTAAATCAATTTCAGCAACACGATGTATAATTAGTCTGGCTGCACTCTAAAGCAGAGACAGGTGTTGATTCTAGGTGGTCTGGTGTTTTTTTTTCCACTGGACGTTGTCATACATGTTTTATTTATCCTTTTGGCGGTTGCTCTCTAATCTAATTTGCATGACGTTGGTGGGTGTATTTATCTACTTGTATGGGGTTTTATTCTCACTTTGAGTAATTTATGTTTATGCTGTAGAATAGGCGCTCATATCATATCAAATATATTGTCTAGGCTAGAGCCTTGGCCTTTGTCTTTCTCAAATATTATCCAATCTTCTGTTAAGGAACGAAAGTTCTTAAAACAAAAACTCATCTTATTTGTTACTATTTATTCTACTTTTACTAACCAATGTTAGCATTAAATGATTGTGAATAATAACAGAATAAGTATTTTAGATGATAATAATATTGAAAGTTATATTTGTTTTACTTTGCATTTTTCAAATAATGAATTATGATAGTAGTATAATAAGTGTTTAATTTTACCTTTTTTTTAAATAATTGTCGAATTTAAGAAATTCTTCTAATGTGCGAATAGTTCAAATCAATATACACTCATGCTGTGGACTTCACAACTAAGCAAAATAGATAACTAAAAAGCAAAAACAAATAATATTAGAAAAAAGAATATGATTATTGAGCATATTTGATTGCCTTTGGGCCTTGCCTTCTATAATTTTAAGTCCAACAATTCAAGCTAAGTATGTAGGCAAATGATTGTTGTTGACAAATGATATTTTCTTTTCAAATTTAAGCCACTTGTACATTAGAAAGGATATGATTTTTTCTTATAAAATTACACAAGTTTTGATTAAATATCTCACCAACCTATTGTGATAGTTACATGTCAACTCTAACTTGTACCAACGATGATAAGGTGGCTAAAATTATTTACCAATTACTACTGTAATCTTTTTTTTTATTTCAAAAGTGGCCTGTGGAGTTCTTTTAGGTTATCCCTATTCACAATAAAGGTTGTCTTTTGTTTCTTTAATCTCTTCTTTTTTTGTTGATTATACTATTATTATTGCTGTGGTTGTTGTTGTTGATACTATTACCCTTATTACCCCTTAGCATGATTCATTAGTGGAGTGCATCCATGCTGAATTTGAGAGAGTAGTTATTGTACTATGAAAGGCGGCCTAAACAGTGAAGGACCTAACTAATTGGGATAATCCTAGGCAAACACCACTTATGGAGCATAGGATCTTGGCATTTGAGGCACCTAAGATAAGACATATAGGAATTGAGGAGGTGAAAGGTTGATTGGAGCTCTTTTTTTAGCATTATTCTTTCTATGATTATTAGATTTTTCATGAAAACACGAGATAGTTGCTTCAATTTGATTTGCTTCCTCTTCCTTCTTTTTTGAGATGGGTTTTTTGGTGATTTCTTAGACAATAATCTCTATCTTTCCTTTTTTTGATTGCATTCTTCAAGACTTCCAATTAGTTTGACCATTTCATTGAAGGAAAACTTTGATAATTCTTGCAACTTGTCATAATATGGCTTCCTTCTAATGTCTCTCCGAATAGGCCTATATTTTATTTTCTAGCAAAGATAGTTGGACTTTTGCTGCTTTTGTGCGCCACCTTCTCTCATACTCTTTTCAGGCTTTCATTAGATCTTATCCATATGATAGCGGTCCTCACGATTCATCGTGGTGTCTTGGTTGAATCCATATTGGGTTAAGAATAGGTTCACTAGGTCTCTCCAACATTTAATAGACGATTAATCTAGATTTAGAAACCATCGTAGCTATGTTCTAGTAAAGTTATATGGGAAGCAATAGTTCAACATGTCTTTATTATCAATATTGCAAGCTTACCATAATATATTCTTAGCTTAGTCGTCATATTTGAATTCCTATCAATACTTCTTAAATCCTATAAATTTGTAAGGCAGTTGAATATTTTGTACATTAAAATATCCCTAAGAATCCCAAACATCAGTTGATATCATGCATCCAATCATCTATATCTTCTTTTTATATTTTCATATCAGATTATTCACTTTGTCCTTTACAACCCTCTTATTGACTTTATTTGTCATCTTATGAGGTGATAAGGTCCATGTACAAGTTTCAATTCTACCATAAAAATATAAGTGCCAAGAGATTTGACATGGAATAAGAAGTTAGGTGTAATACCCACCTTTATAACAAGATAGTAGCACTAAGTATGAAGAGATTGGCATATCAAAGTAGGGCTATATAGGAGGAAATTGGTAAATGGATGATGGCTGGAATTGGTAAGTCAGTGTAGGTAGGAATTAATTAGTTGATGCATAATAGAATTTTGGCCACTGACAATTCTATTGTGGCCAATAACACTTGATGCGAAAACCAAAGATGAATTCTTAAACTCAAGTTCCAAAGATGCTAAACCAAGTTAAATATAAAACCTTGCCCAATATACAGAATAACGAATCAATGGTATATGAAGAATCTTGACCCATTATTATGAAGACTTAGAATCTATATTATAAGATGGTTTGAACTTCATAAGAAAATGACTTAGTAAGTTGAAGAATCTTGACCCATTATTATGAAGACCTAGAATCAATATTATAAGTTGATTTGAACTTCATAAGAAAATGACTTAATAAGTTTGAAAAGTTCTTTGAAGAACCAAAATAATTATCATAATTGTATTAATGATCAATTATTTCTCCAACTAAAAAAAACATGCCTTAAGTACTAAAACACAAAAATAGAGCTTGAAAAATTAAATAAAAATCTAAGGTTTCAATTAGACATAGCCTGGGACACAGTTTTGAGTCATTTTGTATAGGTTCTGAACATTTTAATATCATTAGACATGGGCTAGGACATGCCCATGACTAAGAATGTAGATTCTTCTCTTGGACATGAAATAGGTCATACCCATGTTTAAGACCGTGGATCCTCTTACAACTTTACAGAGTTAGACTGATTTGGGTCATACCTATAGTGGAGATTGTAAATTTTTCTGTAATTTTTTAAAGTTATACACAAATTGGGATACATCCATGCTGGAGATCATGTCTCACCACTGAATGTTATAATAAATTACATAGGTTAATATATGATCATGTTGGAACTTGTGTTCACCTTCATATGATCTCCATCCTTGGCTTAAATGAATCTAACCAATGTTCATCCTTCAATTTGACTTGATTCTACAGGTGCAACCACTCTTCTTACAACACCATTTAGTGCATCTTGAAGCCTTTTTTTCCTTGTTTTTGTAAATGGTATGCTTGGTAAACTTAAAATATTAAAGGAAACTTGATTGTTATCATCCCCTCCTTCTTTGAAAAGATTTGTCCTTGAATCATCACTTATATCAAAAGGAGTAAATAAGAAACATTAAAAGTAAAGTTCACGTTATTCTCACCTGGAGGATCTAATTTATAATTATTATTATTGATCTATTGAACAACTTGAAATGGACCATCTCCTTTTGATTACAATTTAGATTTTGTTTGATCTTGGAGCCTTTTATTTCTTATATGCAACCAAATATAATCACCTGGTTTAAAAGTCACTTTATTTCTCCTTTTTTAGCCTTTGATATATATTCATCATTTTTCCTTTCAATATGTCGCCAAACATTTTAATGTAGTTGCTTCGCCATTTTAATTTTCTATTTACCATCTAAGCTCCTCCCTTTATGAATTGATAAAGAAACCAAATTCAATAAAGTTAGTGGGTTAAATCCATAAACAATCTCAAAAGGTGAATGACCAGTAGCATTATGAACAACTATATTTTATGTAAGTTCAATGATTGAAAAATAATATTTTCAAGTTTTGAAATTCTTTTAAATTATAGCATGTAATAAAATAATTAAAATCCTCTTTACTACCTTAGTTTGACCATTCACTTGAGGATAACAAGTAGTTGAAAAAAAAATTCCTAAATTTTCCTATAAAACCTTTTAAAATTAACTAAGGAATTTAACATCTCTGTCAGATACAATACTCTCAGGAATACTATAGAGTCGTACTATCTCTTTAGAGAACTAATAGGCTATATGGGCTACATCATCCATTTAATACATGCAAGAAAATATGTCATCTTTATATGCTTTATATCTAGACAAACCTAAAATAAAATCTATAGAATTATCAACCTAAGGTTCACTAGTGACTGGTGAAAGGAGTATATAAACTATGTGGCATAATCCTAAACTTAGCTTATCTACATGTAATGCAATTAGCATAAATTCTTTCAACATCATGAAGCATATGAGGCCAAATTAAATGTTCAAGCAAAAAGATAGTCTTTTTAATGCCAAAATGATCCATCAATCCTCCTTTGTGTGCCTTAGTGACTAACAACTCTCTTAAAGAACTTTCAGGCATGCATAATTTATTTTTGTTAAACAAAAACCCATCATGCCTAAAGAATTTTTTGAAAGCAATTTTCTCACAAGTTATAAAGAAGATGAAAAATCATTATCATGCTTATATAATTCCGCAACATGCTCAAAGCCTAACAATTTTGCATTCAAGGTAGAAACTAGGTCTTACGTTTGGATAATGCATCAATCATGGTATTTTTCTTACCTTGTGTTGTACTTGAACAAATAAGGAAATGCCTCAATGAACTTATCCACTTAGCATATCATTGATTCAAATTCCTTTCCCATTTAATTGCTTCAAGGACTCATGGTTGGTGTAACATCCCATCACCGATGGGAAGGGTAAACTAGTAATTTGGAACGGGTTAGGAGTGTTTAAAATTATTTTGCTATGTTCAGGCATATTATGGCCTCCATATATACATGAATAGAAATTTTTGCACATGCACATGACTGTACATGCATTCATGACATTTCCCGGTATATGTGTCTAAATGTGATTTTTGTGGAAAATGTGATT
>JANVCL010000008.1:32656853-32669573 GCA_026546855.1 Erythroxylum incrassatum
TACGTGAATGTATGATCAGATAATGAGAGTTATGATCAGAGTAGCCACCTATCAGAGCTTAAAGCTCAAAGTATGAAAAGAGCCTCGAGCTTAGAAAGCGATTAAGAGCCTAAGGCTCACTATGTAAAATGAGCCCTATATCTCCATCGGATAAGGGACTGTTAGTAATGAGCCCGGTATCCAATAGATACGGGACAGTTTAGGCACTCGATCACAATAAAGTAATATATGAAAAGTAGGTCTTATGTGCACTACATATGCATAATACGAATGATTAAAGTGTATTGAGTGTGAAATGTGAAATGATGTGAATATGAATTATGTGTTATGTGACTGGGTGAGCCATTGATAATGGTCACTCACTGATTTCGTAAAACTAACCCAAAATTTGCAAATATTTTTTTATGATCAGAAAAATACCCCGTTGGTAAACGGGAGTATACCTACTACATGCAAGTGAGAGATAGAGGTCGGGATTAGTTCGCGTCTGCGTTGTACTTCTTTATTTTTTGTATCGAATATTGTATTCAAATTTTTTTCACAATGTGTATACAAATGTATTTATGTTGTAATGTAAAGTCATTATGACTAAAGTGCTTTGTATTTGTAAGGATCCCAAATAGTTATTAAAATTCTATTGATTGTATTGTTATGATTGAAAAAGCTTACGAACAAAGTGGGCCTGATTTGATTATCGATTTTCGCATATTATGTTTATGGTTTCAAAAAAAAAATTTATACCAATTTTTGACTAACTGAGTACTCTAGTATGTTACCTTCGCAGGGCTCAGACTCGGAAATCACTGATGATGTCGGGTACGTGTCTTACGGGAGTGAGGTGCTACATCTAATGTACCAATTTCATAGAGTATGCTTTCGAATATCCTCTGGTATATTTGGACATATGCTCTATGGGAGTGATATGTTACAATGTAGCTTAGAATGAATTCTTAAATTATTAATGCATAATTTGATTATTTATTGATTAAATTTATTCTCTTTGATCTTAATGTTAGATTTATGCTTGATCACTATATATTCAATTTTAGAAAATGTATGAAGGACTAAGAGGTGATATATGATCTATGCATTAAGTGAATAAACAACTTCATTATAGAGAATGAAAAGTATCATAGACTATTGTTACATCCACGCTTAATGGGTTTGATTAGGTTAAAATGTACATTAAGAGGCGGTAATTACCTAATTCGATGTACCCATGTACCTCGAGAAAGGTCTAGGTTAGTTGTTATTTCAACTTAGATAATTAATCTTGTCTAATTATTGTAATTCAACATAAGTGAACTTTGAAGCCCTAACATTTATCTTCTTGATTTCTTCGCACTAGCTTAATTATTTTGCTGTTTTGAGTTTAACAAATTAATTTTTTAATTAAATATCATTTCTCTAATTATTTTGTTTAACTAAGATTAATATATATAGTATTGTAGTCCGTCGATACTCTTTATTCTTAATTATAAGTGAACTTTGAAGCCCTAACATTTATCTTCTTGATTTCTTCGCAATAGCTTAATTATCTTGCTATTTTGAGTTTAACAAATTAATTGTTTTTTTAATTAAATAACGTTTCTCTAATTATGTTGTTTAACTAAGATTAATATATATAGTAATATAGTTCGTCGATACTCTTTATTCTTAATTATGTACACTTACAAATATATTCGATCAAGATTTTGATACTATTATTAGGCATTATTTATTTACTTATAAATTATTAACTTTAGCTTTCTTTTTTTCTTATTTTTTGTTTTCTTATGATTTTTCATGGCTCTCATATGTTGCATCTTTAGAATTGACATCAAGAACAAACATTTTTAGACTTACCATCAATAGTAACTAATCTTTTGAACCAAAATGGCGTGTATAAGTATCTTTCCCATGTAATGCATGACCGTGGAGCCTATCTTATATTTCTACGAAGAGGACTAGATTATTTATTAGTAAATCTAACTTACCTATGTAGAAAACTAAACTTGAGCGCCCAAATATGTATAAATTTCATTACAACTTTTTATTTGTCTGATCACCCCCCTTTCAATACTATTAGTGAACTCTAATACTAGGGCTTCGTGATAAGTAAGTTCAAGGTAAGCAGATAAAATTGGTTAGCTTATTTGTAACGTAAATTTAAAAGGACTTAAGTTCATCCAATTCTATAATGAATGTTTATAACTATAGGTTCTTTTTCAATTTCTTTTTGTTTATTAAGACATAATTAATTAGTTATGAACATATTGAATATATACGAATAAATTTTATACTTATAATAGTATTAAAAATGTTAAAAAAAACTTTTAATGAAATTATGATAAACTTTTATATAATTAAATGTTAAGTGTATCACAAAGTTTAAATAATAAGTGATATGATTTAATTTTAATATTAAACTCTATTAAAATATTAATAGTAAAATTTTAGGATTGTTAATATCATAAATTATTATTTTAATAATTATAAATTATAAGAGTATTCTTTAAATAAATAAAATTACAAAAAATGCTTATATGTTTTACCTTGGTAAAAAGACCAGAAAGAAAAGGCATAAAAAATGATTTTAAAAATTCTTTTAACCTTGAAAAAGGCAATATAACAGAAAAATAGAATGCCCACTTGTTAGGTTAGTAAGTTTCCAAACGAAAACCATATTTTTGGAATTGAAGATACTAATTATGTTGGGTGCATTGGCTATTGTAGAATAGAGAATATGCATATTTGAAATCTAACGTCAGATATTCAAAGATCATGTCCATACAAGAAGTTAGGAAAAAGAAAAACTTTAGTCCTCCTAAACCCCAATGCAAATGTACAATCCTTAATCCTTATGAAAAAAGAAGTAATTGTAACGGAGAGGACTAAGAGTAGTTTAAAGGATAGATATTCCTTGTCATAATTCAAAGATCTTCACTTAAAGACGTTGTCATACAATAGCAGGTACTCTCACTTCCATCGACTCTTCCCTCGGAAAACATGGAATCCATACGTTCTATATTTTCTGATGACCAGAAGAATGAAGAAAAAGAGAATTTATCTTCCCATTTTGTAGTACAAATATATTAAATAGAGATAGGATCCATTACTAATAGAGGTATATATATGTCCTTGATGATTATTAGCTGGAATGCTTCTGATGTGAATGCGTAGTTGCACTAGTTGTATGACGTTGATGCCAATTGCCAGACTTCATACTAATGCACATAAAAAGCTTCAAGACTATCCAAATAACAAAAGAAACAAGAGAACCACTGGTCAGTTTCTTATGCAGAAGAACTAGTCGCCATATATAGTTGTCCTTCGTTAGACAACAAAATTTGCTTACAGGCTTATATCGTGGACATATGCATATTCTCAGCATTCACGACAAATTCCAGTTTCTTGGTGGGTATTGGCTCGGAGCTGTATCTAGAAATTGAGTTACTTGCTACACAACAAACCTTATCTAATAGAAAAGTTAAGGAAATGGTCTCATTCAAAACTTACATTGGTAGCATTGACGATATCGGATTGACAGTTTCAAGTGCTAAGTAAATCAGAATGACTCTTCAAGATTGAGAAGCGTGCTATGGTGATGCTCATATTCATAAAGAAACCGGGTATCTTTTTCTTGGCCTAGGGATAAGATGTATGTTCTAAGGGTTATACAAGAAAAGGTTTGTCCAAAAACTTGATAGAAATGGAGCAAGGCACAGAAAGAAAAATTGCAATTTACGATATTCGTTGTTGTCGGACCAATATCAAACTGTAGGTAATGTGCGAAGGAACAACAAAAGAACTTGTGACTTTTGCTGAAACATGCAACCGATTTGTTGGGAACTTGTGGTTACCCTTATTTAACTTATATATGACTCTAGGCGCCAACTTCAGGGGTAAAGCATGAACGCCAGTGACGAATTCAGGATTTTAATTTTGGAGGGCTGGCGCCTATATATATGTATATATTCTGAAAAATTTTTAGTCTGAAAGAGCTGACGCTTATATATATATGAAAAATTTTTAGTTTTGGGGGGCTATAGCCCCTGCCAGCCCCCCTAAATCTGTCCCTGATGAACGCCATGTTCTAAATAATAGTTGGATGATTTTAGGGTTTCAAATTGAACACTTTAAGAGAATTCTCCGTAGATGCTTGATTAAACTATACCATCGGGGTCCACAGTTTTCTTCCGTGGGAATGATCAATAAGCTAATTCCACAAAGAAATATTTCAGGTTGAATCAGATTATCATTTATTAATGTTAATAAAAACTAATATCGATACATTGTCAGACAACTTCATGATAAAATATGCCAATCTAAAAAATGATAAATACACAAAGAACATGAACTTAGCATGTTTTCTCTTCTAGAGATAAACCATAACATGTATATATATCTGTAGATATATAACTGCACTGCAAACACAAGACCTTAACTATTGGGCTAAATGTCTCAAACAAGAGGTGTATAGTAATTAGTAACGCACTCATGAAGATACATATGTACTATAGAACCCTATAATCAGAATGGATAGGCAGATATAAGCAACACTTGTGTGGGATCCAAACTCAAAAGAATCTTTTGGTACCATTCGTAAATGATGAATCGTCAGGTTCAGTTCCCAGTCTAAGCTCAAGATCCAACTCTGAATTTGGCAGGCCACGTCTTGATAATAATAAACCCATTTTAGGGATAGCATGAACTTGAATGTTTGGTTTTTGTAGACCTTTACTAAAGGGTTTATCCACGAATAAAGGCAGTTCCCGAATTGCTCTAACGTGGGTGATTTCCATATCATAACTTGCCTCCCTTTCTTTACCACGAACCTGACGCAGATTGACTGAACTTCTTTCATCTTTGCTAGACATCGCATCTTTCTTAGAAAGAAAAGATGGAGCAACCCTTGAACTATCCAAATCTTGGTGTGTGTCGATTGGGGAGAACTTGACCTTTGACTTCTGTTTACGGTGAATATTCATGTGCCCACCTAGGGCTTGCGCATTAGAGAAACCTCTCTTGCAGAAGGTGCACCCGTAGGACCTTGCTTGGCTGGCTACAGCTACATATGGGCTGACCTTGTCAGGATTTTCTTGGCTAGGTTGATCAATCTCCATTATAACAATTAGCGATCGCAAAGTGAGTGAGACAAAGAAAGACAGAGATGAAGAGAAATAGTCAAACTGGTTAGAAGTGACTATGTCTTCTTGGTGGGAGGGACTATAAGGCCTGCGTCAATCCAGACAGGCGATAGAACAACCAATTACCGCAAAAAAGACAAAATAAACTTTAAAAATATTTGCTAAACCGTGTTGATAAAGTGTTCATATTTTTTAGCATGCTAATTTTACCTATGTTCCCATGTATAAGGACATACATATTTTTTTTAATTTTTTTCTTTTTTTTTCTTACTTTAAGTCTCATTTCTTATTGAGTAAGGGAATAACTTTTGATCTTTCACATATACAACAGCCAAAAGAATTAATTTCCTCATGCATTATGTTATCGTATGCTTAACAGGAACCAAATGGTAATTCAACCGTATGGATATCTATTATACATTTTTTCATGTATGTCTATGATCGGTCATAGTTAAAAACAATTTATTCTTATTTTTATTTTAAAAAATCAGAGTCTTTCATTTTGGATTTGTAGCAATTAAAAATTGATAAAAATTAATTGAAATTTTACATTATTTTTATTAATTATACAAATAATGTTTAAGGTCTCCTCTTAAAAAGTAAGAATCTATACAAGAAATCTATTTACGATTGCTTTGGAGGATAACATAAAGATTATTTTGATTATATGTCACCTATTTTTTTTACTGAAAAACTTAATTTAAGTTTATGTAATTAATATTAATTGTTATTGACTTTACTTTATATTGATTATATTGTCTAATAAGTCCCTGACAGAAGGTGCATAAAAAATGTTTTTATTTCTTTTCGCACATAAATGATATCCGATGTATAAACATATGCAAACTTACTAAAAAATTTTAGAAGTTAAATTTGAAATAGATGTGAAAACTTAGAAGTTGGTATTAGCAAAGGAAATTGAACTTTTCTTAATCATCCACACAGTTAATGCTAAATTTTGTAGTATCCAAGTTTTATAGGAATAATGAATTGGAATCGAAGATTTGTTTAAGATCAAATTATATAAAATATAAATTGCTATTTATTTGAATAATTAACTAACTTTTTCTTCAATTATATGCTAAGTGATGTGCTACTAGTTACAGAAGTAATGAAATCAATCAAGTAAATAAAGAAAAATTATAGAAGCACATAAAGAATTTTTTAGTAGGAGACTTAAGTGTCGGGAGAAAAATTCAAGGGGTGAAGGGAGCCCGAAAATATGCACTATGTCAAGAAGAAAAATTACAAGTGTTTCTCTCTCTCTCACAAACCATAGGACTAATGATGAGTACACTAATACTATGTTTAAAAGGACCCCCATAAGGAGTTTATATAGTAGTATACTCCTAAGGTAGGAAACCCACATAGAGTAGGAATTTGAAATACTGTCACATAAGGAAAGAAAACTTACACAAAGTAGGAATCTACATAGAGTAAAAGTCTTAAAGGCTTGGGTCATTATTCCAACAAATTTTCACCTTGACAAAAGACCGAAAGTAGGAACTCTTTTCACCGTAACTCCCGAAGGCGCTCTCAAGTATCAAGAATATCGACTAAATCCAGGCAATGCTTGAACTTAGCAATAGATAGTGACTTGGTCAACATATCAGCAGGTTTTTCAATGGTGTGAACCTTCTTAACAATAACTTTACCCACTTCAACATTATCCCGAGCAAAGTAGCGTCGAACATTAATATGTTTAGTATTAAAGTGATACTTATATTTCTCATGAGGTGCACAACACTTTGACTATCACGGAAGACAACAAGGACATCTTGTTGTAGACCAAGATCTTTCACCAAACCTTAGAGCCAAATAACTTCTTTCATTCCTTTAGTAGTACCAATATACTCCTTTTCAGTGGTCGATAATGCCACAATGGACTGAAGAGAAGAATACCAACTGATAGTTGAACCACAAAGAGTAAAAACATAGGATGAAAGTAACCTTCTCCGATCATAGTCACCACCTTAGTCGACATTAACATAGCCAACTACACCACTGAGATTAGAACGAATTTTGTTGAAGACAAAACCGAGCTCACTAGAATCTTTCAAGTAGCGAAGGTCCACTTTACACCTTCCTAGTGCTCCTTACCAGGATTATGCATGTACCTAGATATAACACTGACAACAGAGGCCAAATTCGATCAGGTACATTCCATAGCATACATTAAGCTATCAATAACACTAGAGTACGAAACACGAGACATACGTTCCTTAGCTTTATTAATAGTCGGGCATTATTCAGCAGATAATTTAAAGTGTGCAGCCAATGGAGTATTAACGGGCTTACAGTGAGCTAAATTGAACTTGTCAAGCATCTTCTGAATATTTCCTTTGAGAGAGCATAAGTTTACTTGCTTGACGATCCCGAATAATCTCCATCCCAAGAATCTTCTTAGTAGCACCTAAGTCTTTCATATCAAATTCACTTCTAAGCTGGGCTTTCAACCTATCAACAAGAGCCTTACTAGGTGCCGCAATCAACATTTCATCATCATAAAGAAAAAGATAGATGAATGAACCATTAAGGAACTTTTCAAAATACACAAAATTATCATAGCTACTTTTAGAGTAGCCTTGCCCAATCATAAAAGAGCCAAACCTCTTGTACCATTGTCCGGAGATTGTTTAAGACTATACAAAGATCTCTTCAAACAAAAAACATGGTCCTCCTTTCCTTGAACCACAAACCCTTCAGGTTGATGACGTAAATTTCTTCTTCAAGATTACAATGTAGGAATGCATTTTTAACATCCATTTGCTCAAGTTATAGGTCAAGAAGAGCAACAAGAGATAATAGTACGCGAATAGAGGTATAACGAACAATGGGAGAGAATCCCCCATTGAAATCAACTCCTTCATATTGATCAAAACCACGTGCAACAAATCAAGCCTTATATCTCTTACTTTCAACACCGGGGATGCCTTCTTTGAGCTTGTAGATCCACTTGCAACTAATAGCATGCTTACCTTAAGAGGCTTCACCAAATTCCAAGTCCCGTTCTTATGAAGACTTTCAATTTCTTCCTGCATAGCACCAATCTAATTCCCAACATTTGCATTAGAAATAGCCTCAGAATAATTCTTTGGCTCAGAATACATGTCAAATTCCTTTACAACAACTAAAGAATAAGAAAAAGGATCACAATCATAGTCCTGCAATCTCGCTGGCAATTGGGTCTGTCTCCTAGGACGATCTCGGGTCAACACATTTTAGGATGCACTGGTGGTGGATCAACTTGTACAGTGACACCAGTCTGATTTTCCTAAGACTCAGAAGTAAGTAGGACTATCTCCTTAGGGAAAGTAGCTAGGGCGACGAACTCCACCTTCTCCCTTATACTAGCTTGATCATTTGCACAAGGAGAAGACAACATAGGATCTTGTCTAGAAGAAAATATAATATCTTTATGAAAGGTTACATCACGACTATAATAAATCTTACGATATTTAGGGTCCGGAAAATAAACACGATAACTTTTAACTCCTTCCCTGTAACCTAAGACGACACATTTAACAGCACAGGGCTCTAACTTGCTCTCATTGACATGAACATAAACAGGACACCCAAAAATACGAAGATTAGAATAATCAACAGTATACAATAATAACTGTTTCAGCCCAAAACTCACATCGCAACTTAGAATGAGAAAGCATGCATTGAACTTTCTCCAATAGAGTACTATTCATACGCTCATGAACTCCGTTTTGCTAAGGTTGACCAATTAAAGTGTGATATCTAATGATGCCTTCCTTCTTGCGTAGGTCTTCAAAAGCATCTTCACAGAACTTAAGACCATTTTTAGTTCTCAACCGCTTAATTTTCTTGCTTGTTTGGTTCTCGATTAGGTTTTCCACTCCTTAAAAGTGGGAAGAACTTCATTTTTCTTCTTTAGGAAAAACAACCAAATCTTACAGGAGAAATCATTGATAATGGTCAACATATACTTTCTACCGTCTCAAGAAGTAATGCAAGAGGGAACCCATAGATCAAAATGAATATAATCCAGAGTACCTTTAGTCTTGTGAATCCTTAGAGAAGAGATACTCACTCTAATCTATTTATCGAAAACACAATGTTCACAAAACCTCATATTACTTGAACTCTGACTCAATAGACCCCTTTTGCATAAGATTTGCATACCTTTCTCACCCATATGACCTAGCTGATAATGCCATATCTTGGTGGCATCTTGGTGAGACTTAGATGAGGCAACATTAATGGTATCTATAACAGTAGAGCCCTGCAACACATAAAGAGCACCATGTCTTTTCCTTTTAAAAATTACAAGATTACCTCATGATACCTCTATGACTCCACCTTCAAAGGAGTACCTACACCTAAGAGACTCAAGTGTACCAAGTGAAATAAGGTTGCGTTTCAAATAAGGAAAGTGATGAACATTAGAGAGGGTTTTAACAACACCATCATTAATTTTAATATTGATTGTACCTTTCCTTACCACATCACTTTGTGCATTATTACCCATAAGGACAATACCTTTAGCAATTTCATAGGTGGCAAACCAATCCCTGTGAGGACACATATGAAAAGTACAACTGAAGTCTAAGATGCATTCAACTTTAGATCATTGTTCTCCTTGAACAACCAAAAGAACATCACTTCCTAAATTAGAATCAACCACAGCAACCCTAGGGATAGAATTAGATTGATTACCGTTATTTTTACTTTCTTTTTCAAGTTTATTTTAAATTTATAATAGTCTGAGACCTTGTGTTCGATTTCTTGCAATATTTACATGTAATATTGGAATCTCTACCTCTAGACTTAGATCTAGACTTCTTATGGCTCTTAATTCTCTCTCCCTTCTTAAAAGTTTACCTTTAACCGGTAAACCCTCAGCCTTCTTCTTAATGTAAGCATCAAACTTTTCTTTAGACAGTAAAGCAAATTTAACTTCTTCAAAAGAGAGAGTTTTGCGGTTACCACAAATCATAATTTCTGTAAAGTGCTTATACAAATGAGGTAGTGAAATAACAAAAAGCATTGTTTGATCCTCATTAATTTTAACATCAAGATTTTCCAAATCAATAATAATGGAATTAAATTTGTCAAGATGAGATGGGACGGTTGTACCTTCGGACATCTTGAGCTTAAAGAGACATTCTTTGAGATGAAGTTTGTTGGTCAGACTCTTCTTCATATAAAGGAACTCCAATTTCAACCAAGGTCTTGCAGCAGTTGTCTCTTGGACTACTTCCCAGAGCATTTCACGTGTTAAGCATAACTGAATAGTGGACAAGGCTCTTTTGTCCAATTAATTCTTCCCAATCCTTGTCTAACATGTGACAGGTTTTTTTTGTCTTGCCAGACAAAGTTTTCTTCAATCCATGTTGTTTGAGAACAACTTGCATCTGGACCTTCCAAATAGCAAAACTAATTTTTAATGTCACATAAAGAAAGAAAACCTACACAAAGTAGGAATCTACACAGAGTAGAAGTCTTGAAGGCTTGGATTATTATCCCAACATAATCAGTTAAGTAAACATATTACATTAACGCTATATTTCTTATACGCAAATAAATACATGCTCAAACAAAGATCTTTATAGATACTAAAAAATAGGGGACAAGAAGAAAGTAGGTAGTATAAAATTTGAACGGAAGGACCTTTTTGTTTCTTGTTTTTATCATTGGGAAAGGTAAAATAGATAGTTTTAGAAGCAAAATTTTGTTAAGACATAAAATGGTTAATATTAATGATGAAAATTAGTAAAATAAGTCATATATGTATTTCATTATATATTACAAAATTATGAAAATAACATTGTATTTTAATACAAATTATGTTTTAGAGTCAATTTGTTTCAAAATTAAAACATTGAAAAATTAAAAAATTAGTAATAAGAGCATATTATAAATTGATTAAAATTTATCAATTAGCAAAACAACACTAAATATAATTAAATAAAAATTTGTTTTTTAAAAAGTAATGCCAAATAAAAGACATTGTTTTCAACTTGATACAAAATAATTGAAGAAAGCAACAGGTTAAGTTTGTGGCTACAACTATGATAATAACAACAATAACTATTTGAATAAATTATTTGAATAAAATATTTATAATAATTAAATGTGATCTATGTTTTTTCTTCAAACATATTATTATCTTATCACCTATTGTTTCATATAAATAATTATAAAAGTATACTTGAATTTTCTTACAAATATACAACAACAACCTAGTGAACGTCCCGCTAATATGCCGAGTCTAGAGAAGTCCAGTAGTACGTAACCTAGCCAAAGTGTCTCTAATACGTCAAGTCTAAAAAAATCCAGTAGTATGCAACTTTACTTCTAACTATTAAAGAGACTGTTTATAATAAATTCATTATATATTTGCATTCTAAAGAAGTTTTAGTATATACCGAAGTTAAAATTATGAAATCTTACATAAGAAGTAGAAATTAGAATCTCATATTAGAAAAGACAAGAAAGGTGAAAGTTTTTATAAATTTATAAAAACACAATTAATCAATCTAACTTTTTTCGAATCTAAATGGCTTCATGTACTTGAATTAGAATTACTTATCATAGTAGTGTCACTCGATTACATTAGAATTTATGGTTATGGAGTCCGAAATCTATTAGGTTTATAATGATTTTCATCTTCCTTTTACTAAAGAAAAATTAAATATGATTTTTACCATAACATTTATATTCACAAAAGAAGTTAATAATTAAATTAAGTAAATGCTATTCACGATAATTCATTTTAAAGTGACTATTCCCTAAATAAATTGTCAAATAAGAATTGTTTTCATTACACGATTTCTTTGAGGAAATTACTCAGCATTATTTTTGTGCAATAACTCCTTTTATCATCTCATAATCTTGAATCGATCTTAGTTGGAATTGCAAACCCTTAGCTTATCTAATTATATACTAGTATTAGGTATTATATATTAGGTCGGGAGGGCAATGGCAAAAAGTAACGTCAACACCATAGTCGCTAAGTATTGAATAATGGCTTTTAATTCGGTTTTACATTGACATTAAAACAGGAGGGAGATTCTAATTTGTAGATTAAGCTTTAACGAGGGTACCCAAAATTTAATGAAAAATGTTATAAAATTCTTTATAAGCCTATAAAAGAACTATAATTAAATTTCTAAGTATTTTTAAAATTATGACTAAACTTAAATTATTAAACCAATCTAAAATTAAGGCGTTTCTAAAATATCTTATAATTTTGAAAAGTTCGATAACATCATTTCATTACCGGAGATAGCATAAATAGATTAAGAGCATATTTGGTTCAGCTTTTGAAGGGTGAATAAGCATTTTTTTCCATCGCAAAAACAGTTTTCAAGAAAACTGAATGTTTGGCTGTAAAATTCAAAAGCATTTTTTCATAGAAATGACTTTTTTGGAAGTCAAAATATTACTTTTAGAGAAGCTCAAATTTGAAGCTTTTCAAAAAAGTTCTTTTTCAGATAGACTTTTTATATCAATTAATGAGCCTCATTTTTAGTCCTATTTATCTTTATGTTTTACACATAGTTCCCATAATACCCACAACACATCTTCACATTTATTTTGAGATTTATATAATATTATT
>JANVCL010000008.1:32723810-32744680 GCA_026546855.1 Erythroxylum incrassatum
AATTAATTAAATCTGAGATCGTATCCAGGTTATTAATTAATAAGGGTTAATTCAAATACATGTTTTGGTTAACTAAATATAAGAGAAAATAGGTAGAGAAATTTACCACAACGAATGCTAAACTAATAAATTGGTTATTTTTAGTGTCGATGATCAACGCAAGTTCAATAATGAATAAGGCCAGAAACCAAGATTTATTTCTACTGATTGTTAAATTCTCTTGATTTTGTTTCTAGTTATTTTTCAATTTCAATTTCCAATTAATTTTTTTTATTCACAATCACAAAACCCCCCTTTTTATTGCATAACTACTAACGTCTGAATTCCTCATAGGAACGATCCCGACTTTTCACTACTACATTAATTTGTGTTGTAGAAAGTTGGTTTTTTTTTAATATTTGGTTTCAGGCAACAACATTCACCAGTGGGAAACATAAGTTCCTTTCTGTTGAGTTGCATAACATTGATCTTCTATCAAATCATTTGATAACCCTTCAGGTATAATTTCTTCTTCTCCTTATCATCATTGCGAACAATGTAAGGCTTTAGTTGAAAGTCCGGCATAACCTTGATCACAGTTCTCTTTATGATTGGAAAAATAATGTACTTTTTCCTTGACATCTACGTGGGGTATGGTTTGGTTCCTTCATCCCTTAGAAAACCATACATACTCATCTCATCGTCATTCAACGGATGCATTGTACTACTATTCACCAAGATTGGTTGTAATTGTGCCTTGACTAATCTTTTTGGGGTTTATTTGATAATAATAGAAGTGCTACTCCTTACAGGTTGAACCTTTTCAATGATCTTGATTCTCAAATCCTCTTTTCTCAAGGACTGAGAAGTATTGACCTGTACTGGACTATATTCTACTGACTTCTTCTTTTGAACAGCTGTAAGAGTGCTCTTCCTCTGACTGATTTTTTGCTTTTTATTTCCTTCTTCAATCAGTCTAGGAGTCTGTTGAGATTGCGGGGTCTTCTTCTCAAACTCCAATTTCCTCTTAATCTCGGTCTCTTTCGCCAATTTAGCTTAATCTTCCTTTAGGATTGAGGTGCTTTCTTCTCAGAGTCTTCACTTTGGGTCAGCTCTTTTCCTTTCTTCTCCTCTTGCTAACGTAGGGTTCGTACTCTGGGCGACCTTTTTACTTGCTTTGGTATTTCTGACAGAAGTGTCTCCCCCTTTCTCTTCAAGGACAACTTCTCAATATGCCGCACCTGGTTGCATTCTCTTTGAGAAATCACCTTATCTTTCATCTCTTCATCTGATGATTTCTTTTCTCCAATCATAGGCATTTTCTCGATGGATTGAGATTTTTATTTTCTTGAGGGAGTCCCCTTTTTCTCACGCTCCCCTTAAACCTTGCTATCATCTTAGAATCTGATTCTTCTTAAACCCATTTTTCCAATCGTTGCAGAATTGATGACACTTTTGGAATTCAGCTTCATCCTATTTCCTCTCTCTAGGAGAACTCCAGAATCTTTGAATATCTTTGTCAGCATCATTCCATACAGCAAACTGGTCAAATCTTTCTTCATCTTTATCATATAATGGAAAATAGGGAAAGGTAAATCTATAGGCTGGCGATTAAATAGATAAAACAAGCACTGTTCATCTAATGTTGTCACCAGATGCCTTGATCCTGTTCTTGGTAGAACGCAATGGGAAAGAAGTGAGTGTAGAACTCTAGCCTTTGGCACCAGACTTGAGGCCTTCTTCTCCTTTGGATCATTGCTTCCATATAACTGTCGATTGATCTCATTCTCCATCAGGCTAGCTTGTGTCATCCATCTAACTTTACTTGTGAGCTTCTCTCCAACACATGGACACTTAGTGACATTCTTGATTATCTTCATTGTGACTATGATCAACAATCTATCTACCATTGAAACAAGAGTATCTTCTACCATATCCATATTATTCCAGAAGTGATAAACTTTATTCATGTATACTATCTCACGAACTTGAAATAAGTTCCTCCAACTGGCTGCGACAATCTCCGGTTCAATATCCATATTGTCCTTCTTCAAGGGCTCAAAATAAATAAGTCTTCCACTGGTCATTACTGAATCCATTTGTTTCTGTAGTTGATAATGAACTGAATGCAAAAAAAATTTTCTCAAAAGGTGAAGTCGATTACTGAGGTTGAGAGTATAAACAAAGAAGGTTTGATATTCAAATAGGGTAATGAAAAGCTTTTGTTAAGGGTTCTTCAAAGGTTAATGTCAGGGCATATCAAGAGTGTTCTAGAATAGGTGGTGTTCTCAAGACTGTGAGAAATTTACCCTCTAAAACTTTCTAGTGAAAGAAGTTACCAGCTGTAACTCACTATTACTACCACCGTTAACTCTTACAACCTTTTATTTGGCCTGTGACGTGTCAGACGGTTGATCACTTAACATAACCATGTTGAGGGTCCGTTTGATTTCTTTAAATCATTCTCCACTCAATGACTTAGTGAAGATGTCCGCCTATTGATAGTTCGTCTCAACAAACTGAAGACTTACGATCTTCCTCTGAACGTAGTCTCGTAGAAAATGGTGTCTGACTTTGATATGTTTAACTCTCGAATGTTGAATCAGGTTCTTTGACAAGTTGATGGCACTTATGTTGTCACAAAAGATTGAGATATCCTCTTCTTGTACTGAGTATTCTTCTAGCTGGTACTTGATCCACAACATTTGTGAACAGCAACTTGCAGCTGACATATACTCGGCTTCAGCAGTTGATAGAGCGATTGAGCTTTGCCTCTTACTCGACAAGGAAACCAAGTTGTGACCGAGGAAGTGACATCCTCCACTCGTGCTTTTTCTATCAATCCTATCTCTGGCATAATCCGCATCACATTAGCTAATCAACCTAAAATCTTTACCTTTCTCATACATTAAGCAAAGATCAATAGTACCTGAAAGATATATCAAAATTCTTTTAACAGCAATGTAATGAGACTCTCTAGGATTTGCCTAAAATCTTGCACACAAGTAAACACTAAACAGAATGTCAGGTCTGCTTGTTGTAAGATAAAGTAAAGAACCAACAATCCCTTTATACAGGGTTTGATCCATTTTCTTGCCAGTTTCGTCCTTAGACAAAAGGTTTGAAGGGTACATCGGAGTTGACATTTGGTTTTACATTTTCCATATCAAATTTAGTCAACAGTTCCTTAACATACTTCTGTTGGTGGATAAAAATCTTTTCTTTTTGACTTCAAGAGAATTTTGATTAAAAGACACTTCAAAAGCATAATCACATAGTTGACTAACACTAATCCAATTTTGTCATTAGGATGTTTGTATTTTCCTAACATGTCATTCATTTTTCTTGTACTCTTTGTAAAAGTTGCTAGATCAACTGAGAGACCGTTAATCCTTTGCTTCAACTGATTGATCTCTTCAGATCTATTTACAACTCCCTTTTTCTTTATCTCGTCTACTTGCTTTTTAAGCAAACGTTCTCCTTTTCTAACTCTTGCGTCTTTTTTAAACTTTCTACGTACTTTTTCTTTAATAATTTGTACTGTTTCATAATTGCTTGCGAATCTTCTAATAATTCTGAGTATGCATCTTGTAATTCACTAAATTTTGAGGCTACCTCCTCTACACTATCTTCTTCGGCTACTAGGAAAATATTTTCTTGTTCCGATGCCTCTGATTTAGCATCTGATTCGGACGAATCTAGATCTTCCCAGGTTGCCATCATGCTTTTCTTGCCTTCTTTACTCTTCTTTGGCTTTCTTTTCAGCAATGGACATTCGGATTTGTAATGTCCCAGTTTATTACATTTGTAGCATATGACGGATGTCTTCTCATTCTTCCCATCATCTTTTCTATTCTTCTTGAAGGAGGACTCTCTATTTCCTTTAGTCTTTTTCTTCCACATGCGTCTAATTTTCCTCGAGATAGGATAATTCATCGTCTTCATGGCTCGAATCTTGATCTGATTCACTGGAATCGCCATTCTTGGCTTCCTCAATCTTCAGCGTTTTCGATGATGAACTCCTCTTCCTTGAATTCTTGTGATTCTTCTGTCCAGTCTTTAATTCTATTGATTTATCCCGTCTGGGCTTGTCTTCAGCATTGAGTTCAACTTCATGTATCTTCAAGGATCCAAGCAATTCATCAAGCTTCAGCACACTCATATCCTTGGCTTCTTATATAGCTATGACTGTTGGTCTCCATCTGCTCGCTAGACTTCTTAAGATCTTTCGAACGTGATCTTGATTGTCATAAATTCTGCCGAGAGCTTTAAGTCCATTGATGATTGTTTGGAATCTTCCAAACATTTGATTGATAGATTCTTCGTCCTTCATCTTGAACAACTCGTACTGGTGTACAAGAATGCTTATCTTGGACTCCTTTACTTGATTTGTACCTTTGTGTGCGATGGATAGCGTATCCCACATCTCTTTCGCAGTGTCGCATCCGTGAACTTTATCGTACTACTTCTGCTTAAGGCACAACTTAAAAAGAACTTGACCTTCGAGTTCAATTGGAATCTCGTCTTTTGATCTACAGAACATCTGATTCATGGAATAGGATTTCCTTTTTCATTTACTGGTGTATACGGTTCATTTTTTATTATATCCTAAAGATCGATATGAGTAGATTCGATGAAAAGCCGCATCCTGTCCTTCCAGTAATGATAGTCTTCTCCATTGAACGCAGGAGATCTAGTGACTGAGGCACCTTCAGCTATATATATGTGTGATTCCACCATGGATCTTTATCCACACTTTTTTACGATGGTTCTTGGACACCGAGCTCTGATACCAATTGAAGTAAATCACACGTTAGTATAAACTTAATGTTTGATATACAAAATGCATAAGGCGTTGAATTGTGTATTCTTTTTCGATGATCTCCTTTTTGAAAACTTCTTGTAAAACTTGCTTTTTCTCAAAACTATCAGAAATTAGTACTATGAAATATTGCAATTTATTTTCTAAATGCTTATATGAAACAGTAAAAGTAGTTGTTGAGAGTTGATAGAGAGTAGACACGGAAAATGTATACTGGTTCACCCTAAATCGTGGGCTATGTCCAATCCTTATAATCCTTTATGAGATTTCACTATACTTTGCAAAGATACAAGTATTCTTTCTCCGAGCCTCTTCAGGTCTCTTATAGCAAGTATTCTTTTCACACTTAGCCTCTTCAGGCTATCTGCTTTTCTTTTTTCAACTGAAAGATGTTTCAAGCTTTGTTACAGATAAGAATAACTCTAAATTTAGCACAATAAGATTTTTAGCTTCTGAATTTCACTAAATCTTTCGAAAATATCTAACTTCTGCAGTCTTCGACTCCGACTCGTATTTATAGCCTTCGTCTTCAACCACTTCTTGATAACTGCTTATTTCTTCTTGTTTCTTAATCTTTGAAGAATCAGTTATTCAGTTGAGTTCTATAACTAACTCAAACTGATTAATCATCCAACGTGGTATCGAGTCTTCCATCTCAGTTTCTTCCGTCTTATTTCTTCCGTCTCATTTCTACCGTCTCATATTGTTCCGTCTCATTTTGCTTTCCGCTTCCGTCTCATTTTGCTTTCTGCTTCTGTCTCATTTTATTTTCCGCTTTCGTTTCATTTTCGTCTTTCATCTCATATTTCTATCTGCTTCTGTCTTACTTTCTTTCGTCTTATTTCTTCCGTCTTATTATTTGGTCTTCATCAAAATCATTAAATGTAAAGTCATTTTGACTTAACAAGAATGTCTCTTCTTTGCCTTCTGATTCTTAGGAGATTTCTCTCTCTTAGATATAAAACTTATATCTTGATCTTTTTTTCATTATACGAGTAATCTTCATCAACATCATTTTCATATTCCTCTTCTGTACTATTCGATGGAGATTTAGTTGATGGATGCGCATGCATATCAGTTGTAGTAGTATCTCCAAAAATATGACATAATTCTAAAAATTCCTTACATCGTTTTTTCTTGAATTTGTGAGTCATTTTATACACCTATAATGATAAAAAATGAATATGAGAGTAAATATTATATACTATGATATATTAATAAAAAATGGCATTTTTTACCTTAAATAAATTTTCCCAATATTCATTTGTAGCATTAACTTCACCAGTAAGGGAGTTGTAGCTGATTCATGTTTCTTTCAATACATTCTTGGAATTTTTCAATCTACCCCTTATTCCATTATACTTATTCTTTAATGGAATATCAGTATACTCCTTATTGAATTTTCTTTGAAGTCCTGCCTTAATATTCTTCTAATTAGATTTGGAAAAGGTAGTAGTCGTTCAATTTCCCTTCTTTATTTCATCAACCCTCAAGGAGATTAAATACATCTCTATGGTATCATTCCATACCCTATCTTTTTTCATTTATTTCCACACAATCATTGGAATCGTTCATATTGTTCAAACCTTCCATCACTAAATGTAACCACATATAAGTGACATGATTCATAACAATTTCTACAAAATATTAAATGGTAAATATGGTTCAAAATAAACATGAGACAACTATATTAAATGCTAAATTGCATAAAGTGCATAGAAATGATTGAACAAAAATAAAAGTATAAATTTGATTCTATAGCATAAAAATAAAGATGTAAATTTAAGCAAATTTATAATATATGTATGATGGTCAAGTCAATAGCCCCACTTTGGCTCTTTTCACTACTGGAAGCTTCTCTCTGCTGCTACTCTTTGTTCTCCTCTCACTATTCACTGATTTGACAGATTAATTTGTTGGACCACCCTACTATTAACTCTTCTTTCCTCTTCGCAAGCTCTCTTCTTTTCCTCTTTAACGCAACTATTTGTTCACCCCTCACTATTCACTAATTTGACAAATTAATATGTTGAACCACCCTACTATTCACTCTTCTTTCCTCTCCACAAGCTCTCTTCTTTATTATAGAAACAGACCCTTCAAGAAGTATCTTGACCAATTAGAAATGTGAATACAAACGTGAATAATGATACCACCAAAATATTAGGTGCTTTAAGATAGTTACCAATGCTCTAAACCTAGGAACACAACTACTTCTTCATCGGAGCTAATTCTTACTAATGAACTGGACGTTCCTAAAATTGTAATCTTTTTACTTTATCTTCAGACAAGGTAAACAAGTGATCCCATCTTCACTCAAGACATGGAAAATACTTTCATACTACAACTTTCCATTCACTTTTTCCATTTCAAGATATGTCAAAGCACGAGGAGGGGTATCGTCATATCCCTCAGCTAGGTGATCAAGTTGCACATCTGAGATAAGTATCACATCGTTATGCTATCCCTGAGTACTGTCCAGTGAGAAACACAAAAAAGGCTTCTCTCATGAAACAAAACAATGTTGATGAATTTATGAATTAATTTTAATTATGCTATAATAACATGTGCATGTTAGGGGTGTTCGTGGTAAAGTAACTTGACCCATTCATAAATAACCTGAAACTGAACCTGAATGTCAGGTTTGACAATTTCATGAATCTGAACCTAAAGAACCTATAGGATCGGTTAACTTATTTTCAGATTCGGTTCTCAGGATAACCAGAACCTATTTATATCAATATATATGACAAAAAAATATAAAAATAATTGGTGAAAACAAATACAAATTATTCATAAAAGTATGCATATAAAATCTATCAAAGATTAATCTAATATGTTAAACCCAAGCAAAGTAAAAATAAGCCAAATAATGTCTTATAAAAGATCTATACTAAAAAAAAGATAAATTATTAAACAATTATTTTTCAAATGGGATGGTAAGGTGATCCACTGTTATAAATCAAGCCACATATGTAGAAAATAAAGAATAAAAAGAGTTAGACTCATTATTTCTTTTTTAATTGAAAAATAAATTTTTATTTATTTGTATATTAAAACAAGGTAAAGTAAATTAGATTACCTGATTTAATTTGCTTAAGTTCTTCAAGTCTCTTTTCCACGTAAAGAGAGGCTTGTGATTTTCTCAACCAATCTTGTCTACAAACAAGAGCTTCCACCATCTTTGGAGTAAGAGAGCTACAAAATGAATCAAGCACTCGACCTCCTATACTAAAAGCCGACTTAGATGCAACGGTGAGGGAACGAACTGCTCTATTAGACCTCATTAATTAAAAAAATAAAATTATTCTTCTAACATCATTAAATCTTATTTTATCATGTTAAAATAAATAATAACAATAATAAAAACTAAAAAACACCAAAAAGTATCATTTTTCTTATTACAACTTAGTGTAGAAAATGTAATTAATATCATAGTTAAAACTTCAAATATTATATTATAAAAAGCGCAACTATATAAAAATTTATAATCTCATAGTCTATTACTAAATCAACTCATTTTTCATTCATTTATAATAAATAAAACTTTGTTTGTATTTGTACAAGAAAAGATTATTATATGCTTATTATTTATTAGCAACCATATTATATATTTTTAAGAATCAGTATTACTTGCTTGTTTAATATTTATAATATCTCATAAATATCTAAGCCAATATATGTGCCTTAAAAAAACTAAAATTGTAAGATTTCTTAATAAATGTGTTTTACACTTATTAATTTCTTTAATTAATCTCTAAATGATTATATTATTTTATTCAATGAATTTTTTCTATTAATAGTTTAATACTTCGATCAATAACTTTGACACATATTAATTCTTATTTGAAGGAGTAGAAGTATTAAGTGTTATACATTAGTTGTTACTTATAATAGCAATGTTCAAGATTAACGTTTAATAACATAGAATTAAAGTAGTTTTTTTTCCTTTTCTTCTTTCTTTTAACTCAAGATTTAATATAGTAAATACTAGTGAATTTATTATTATTAATATCATCTTAAATTATATCTAAATATATGATAGGATTTTTTGAATATTTCAGGTTCAGGTTTAAACCTAAAACCTATAAATCAAGTTCAGTTTGGTTAACCTGCTACAGGTTTGGTTTAGATTCGGTTAACCTAGAACCGCAAGTTAGAAACCTAAACCCGAACCATAAACCTGATTTTTCATGTTCGGTTCAAACCAAACCTAAATTCATGTTCAGTTAACCTTATTTACAGGTTTGGTCCATGCGGTTCAGCTCCGATTCACAGGTTTTCTTAAACACCCATAGTGCATGTTACTGTAGTATAACATGCACTCTCTTGAATGATTTTGAAGAAGAGAAGGTGATGGACCTATTATGTTTCAACGCAAATAATAGCATTCGAGTAACGAGTTACAACACACACATAAGCAAATGAAAACGAACCTAAAAATCACAGACAATAAACGCAGGAGAGGACAAAAGAGGACAGAAGACGTAGAAATCACAGCCGATAAAAAACGCAGAAGACGACAAAAGTGCAATGACAAAGAAATAACAGAAGAGGCTAAAGATGGAGTCGGCGCAGAGAAATCGTTTTTCATTAAATATAAAAAAATTGTTTTCAAAATACATCGAAATGTCTTTTTTACGTTTTCAAAAAATCATTGCCGTTTTTTATTTTTAACAACAAACAAAAAACATCTTTAACCAAACAAGTTTTTACGAGACTATTTCATTTAAAAAAAACAACACCCAAAAAAAAACCAAACACCCCCCTTTACCGAGCAAAAAATAATGACAAAGAACTAAAGTCTATCACTCGGCACATACAACCTGGGAAAAGTAAACGTGCGCAGGGAAAACAGATACCGTCAATAAACTACATCACTTATATCGTCCTGTCAATTAGCTTCTTCTTAGGAGTGATCATTATTAACAAGGGTAAAAGCACATGCAACTATGCAAGGTAGATTAACAAAAGGATTGGTGAAGATAAATGAGTACTTCTCCTGTGTTACATGGGCATGCTGTTAAAATGAGTTGCTCGAAAACCAAAACTGAACAACTTAAAATAGAACACCAAATTAATTCATTCATGGAACAGCAGTAGGGTACAAAACATCAGAGAAGCTTTCCACCGAACCAAATTACCACACGCTGTAACATGAACATCAACTAAACACGAAAGGAAGGTGGAAAGGCTGTGACATGGAACTTTTCAGCACGTCCTTTTATCAGGAACCCACTTTCTGATGCCAAGCTAAGACAAAAGAAACGTCTCTAACATCACATTTGCTTGCAGTCATCTTCATTTCCATTACTCTTCAGAGCCTTCAACTTTCTGTAACCCTTATCAGTACCAAATAGCCTGAACGTTTGCAAAGCCAGTGCATTGTGGTCAGCATGAGTATGATAGTAGTATCAGTAAAGGGCAAGGCACTTTGGCTGAGAGCCAAATGCCAAACACGTAATACCTATAGACCACATTCAATAACACTCTCCATTACATCTAAACCGAGTAAGGAATTACAGGCCAGCCCGCTCCAATTTTTTTAAAATGATTTTTAAAAAAATTAAAAGTGTAAAACAGTGTTTTTAAAAAAAATTGGGTCTAGGCCTGAGTTACCCAAATCCAGGCTTATCCGAGCTCGTTTTGCTAAGAAAAGTTGAGCTTCGAGTAAGCCTGGGCTTGGGGCCGACCCATGGACCAACTTATTAAAAACATTTGAATCTAGGCCTATAGTCTGTCCATCGCCGTCCCTAAACCGAGTGCTCATAAGAAGTTGAAGGGGATTCAGAACCAAGCAACAAAGATCTGATGCCTACAATAAATTTATTTGCAAAAAAAAAGTGCTTCCTCTGCTCTGCCAACATAGAAATGCCAATGAAAACAATGCGATGAATTGAAGTATAGGCAGAAAAGAGAAATATTAGATTCAGTTTGAAAAATTATTCACCATCAGTACTACAGTATCCCTAGAAATAAAAAATATCTGCAAATAAGATTAGTATGACATGCTTTGTTTGGAGCATGTCATGCGTTTTGTAGTGGGGATAAAAAAGTATTGACTAAGCAGAACACGAGGGAATCTACACAAAGGTACAGTTGATACTGTAAACTTCAGCATCCTTTTCTGTCCTAAGTTCTTACTTATTGTTATAGAGAAACCATCTTTCAAACAAAAAGAAAGAAAATGAAAGAAATGCTATAGGAAATCAGTGTTGACTGATTTGCAGCACCCCGCAACTAGTGTGAGAAGACAAAGATTCAGGTTCATAACATGCACAAGTTCAGCAACTATGCCACATTTGATACATAGCTTGAATGAAAGATCTCTCCACAAACAGTCTCACACAATCTTTATAAAAAAAATTAAAAAGAAATAAAAAAAACTGACACACAATTAACTCTATCAGTATCCTAACAAACACAAATACTATTTAGAGTTTTTACAAGTTTAGGGATACTCATAGGTCAACATATAGGAGAAAAACTGCTGTAGTTTTACTAACATCATACTGAATAACAAGTTTCGGAAAAAAAAACACATCATACTTAATAACATATGGATAATATTAATTCACATTAGGGATAATTTACGAATTTCATTTAGAACTAGATATTGGCAACCAAACAATGAGAACTCTTTTACAATTATCCATGATTCCCTTTATCTTTTAGAGGAGTGCATTTGACAATTCATTAATTTGTGGGCAGAAAATTGATTTATTTGTAACCATATCTTGCAAAGGTACAACTTCCAAGGCACCTCTCTAAATTTTTTAACACTGAAAAATCATAGACAAACAAAACTATTTCAGTGAACCAAGTGGCAACCGCTGCATGATGACCCCCAAAACACAACCTATGAATTAAATTAATTTTCTATACAGGGCTAACAATTTTAATAACCATTTCAAGCTCACATTTGAATTATGAAAAGGAAAAATTATAGTGAAATGATCTCATCCACCCAAAAATAGGCTTAGTAGGCCGTCAACAATATCACATATATGCAAATTTGGCTCAAATTACCACTCATCCTGATATACAACAACAAGAACAGGGAAAAAGGACAGTAGTAAGTATGAAATCCCACAAGGAAGAGACAAGTGCTACTCCAAATTCAGTCAGGTGCCAGAGGAAGTCATATTAACCAAATTGATATAAGGTGCCTGTAATATGATTTAAACTCGTGTACAGGGATGTTGAGTGGCTAATATTGTCCTCTAGGTTCAAAATTAGAAGTCGCAAGCAGCAGAAGCCCAAGACTCACCAGTCCATGTAGACAAAAGTAGATGAGTAATTTCCTGATTTTGTATACAGCAAGCGATGATGATAGTCATGAAAATCAGAACTGCAGATCGAGAAACAACCATCGGCAACAAGAATAGAAATAAAAAATTAAAGCCACTGCTTTAGAAAATTATACCACTAAAAGGCCACTTACCCTCCATACAAAGGTAAAAAGTTGGAAAGGCTCCATGGGAAGTGGTAACCACAATGAGCATCAACTGTCTCCAGTACTCTAAGTACCATCCAGAGCCACAAAGTCATTAAATGAGGTCCAGTGATTGCTGGGCCAATGATGGTTGCAAATCCAAGGAACAATATCTCAGCAGGGTGAGCATATTCAGACGTCAATCCAAATGGGGTAGCATATCTGTTCATATAAAAATAAGCTAACAAATGCATCAATACTGTTTGACATGAAAACATGGCAACAGTTAGTCCCACTTACTCATGATGGACACTGTGAACATGCTTGTACAGCCATTTGGTATGCAATATTCGGTGACCCCAGTAGAAAACAAAATCTTCCAGGATAAAATAGAATATGATCTGAATTAGAACTACTTGCCTGCAGAACCAAACAATAATCTGATTATCTATGCTCCATCTATAGGAAAATTTGTACTGTAAGCTAAGAAAAGATAATCTCTAAAACAAAATAAGAATGTGTGCAAATATTTACAGCAATTATTGAATCAGTCTGACTGAAAAAAGATTCAGCATATAAAGAACCTGAAAATACCAGGACGGCAATGGAAGACTGCTTCGCATGCCCATGTATCTGAAGACAGGATACGAGAGTAGCATGACCGGCAGATTGACTCCAAAATGGTACAAGAGTAGACGAGTAATACATTTCTCCTGAGCTGCAGGGCTGTTGTTCTTACTCTGCATATAACAGGCAATCAGAAATAATGTCAAAAGGACAATACAAGTCATCAAAGTTTTATATATATACACACACACATGTAAGCATATCTATATACAGATAGTAATTTCTTCAGCCATGTATTAGATACTTCATGGTAATAACAACGATATACTCAAGGAGAGTTTGTTGGTGAATTACAGGTAGAACATGTGGATCGATCAAAAAGAAAGCTAAAGCATTCAACCATTTCTCAGAACGGAGGAATGGAGAAAAGCTACCTAATTTTTATTTCAACTCAGGTCAACTAAGCCTTAAGCTGAGATTTTTGACGCTGCAGATTACTATTCTAACTAGAATTCAAAGAATAGCACCAATTCACAACCTGCATACGCCAAAGAAACTAATAGAAACTGCACGAACAGTAACAAAAAAAGCAGGGAAAGGGAAAGCAAAACCTGAATCTTGTAGTTGCTCAGCCAGCCTGCTCGTTCAAGAAATATGAAAGGAAGACCCGATAAGAAGAAGACACCCTCGTGAAGAAAGAAACTCCCAAGGCATGCCAGTTGAAAGTCGCTAAAATGCGTGACCAAATACTGCATTTACAACAAGACGGAAGTCACTGAAGACCATAGACGTATAACCATTTACGAAACTACAATATTACACCAAACAAGACCAGGCATTGAAATTCCCAAAAAGAAGTTACCAAGACGCAGCAATACCCTCCAATGCAAACAAAAAAAAGGTTAAGAATTTACAAACACCGCAAAAAAACCATGACACAAAGTTGTCGACTCCAGGAGATCTTATAGAAATATAAAACAAAAACAAAATATCAACGGAGACAATTCCTAAATTAGCCAATCCGGAGCAAACAAAGATCCGACGAAAGAAAAATGCAGCTGCTTAAACTTCAGCCAAAGAAGCCAAAGACTAAAACCTGGGTCGTAATAAATTTCTACAAATAACATAACAGATTCAGAGTGATAGCTAAATACGAGCGCAGAGAACACATCCAAGCTCTGAAAGAGCTCAAATCAAAGAGAAAACATAAGCGCGAAAGGAGAAACAAATGGAATGGGGAGAGAAGGAGTGTACCAGCCAGCAGGATTCGATAATTGGAGCCATGAAAAGGAATCAGGGTGTAGCAGAAGAAGCTGTACTTGTCGATGCTCTCTGTAATGTATCTCTGTCTCTCCCTCTATCTGTGGCAGAGTGCTTGAAAACGTAAGTGATGGAGAGAGAGGGATCTTATTTTAAAGTTGGTGGGGTCGGCATATTTGCTGTTCACAGACAGACTGTCTCTCTTGGGAATCTGGGCTTTTCTATGGGCCCAGATACATCAGTTCCTTTCTTTATATATATATATTTTAAGTTATAAAGATATTTTTTAAAAAAATAATGTTGCGTATATTATAATTTTTTAAATTTATATACTGAATACGTTTACTTTTTATTTTAATAAAATATCACCTTTTGCGTGCTTAAAACAAAAAACATCAATTTAAGGTAGTTTGGTGTTGATAATAAAAGCTTGGATTGGAATGATCAAAATATTCATTGTGAAAGGGACAATAAACTGAGAAGTTGACTTTTTTTTCCTTAACAATAAAGGCTTCAAGTTGGATAATCGTGTACAATACACTGAGGAGTTAGACCTTGTCTTTTATACTTTAGCTTGTCAATATAGGCTTGAGACCCTCTGTCCCCAATAACTCTGGCCCTGTACCCCTTCAATCCAAGTCTTCAATCCAAGTCATTCATTGTCTGTATAGGGGCCAGAGTTATAGGGGACAGAGGAATAGGTCCCGTCAATATAAACATGAACAAGTATAAATCCCTAAATGTACTTACTTTTAAAGTCATAATATAGAATAAAACAAAAAAATATCATCGCCTAATCATGCTATGTATCTCAAAACAACCTAATATATTTAAATATATTAAAAACAATAAATACTTTGTGAATCCCAAAACTGAAATCTAATCATATGTGATAATAGCATTAGGAAATAGTTACAATGAATAGTGAGATGTTCAATATTGATAAGTAAATTCTTATCAATATGATTTGTTGAAAAAAAAAAGGTTTATCAAAATTACATTTAAAAATAGAGATAACAAAAGAGATGAAGTCCAACATACTTAATTTGAATTAATTGAGTTTTACAATGAACTCGAACTTTTTAATTTTCAAGTTTAGTGTCAAGTTTAAGTTCGGATTTACATTAGCTCCTTCCCACAATCAAGGGCAATGCATTGAAGTGACAAAGTTTGTGTTTTATGTGATATTTAAACTGTATTAGAATAAGACATTATACTTTGATGCATTTTTACTTGATTGAGGCTTGAAATGATCCTAGTTTGATGTTGGATTAATTAGTTAATGGTTTGAAAAGTTTAGATTGTTAATTGGTGTTATAATTTAAGGAATGAATTGTTTGATATCAATGTATATAAATTTGGAAATTATGAGTAGTTAATGGTATAAAGATGTTCTTAGGAATATAAATGTGATCCAAAGAATACGAGTAACGTAAATTAGACATGAATGAATGAGAATTGGGAAATGTGTGTGTGTGTGTGTGTGTGAAATATATATATAAAGGCCCTGAATGGTTCAATCCCTTTCTTAAAAAGAGGGGTTAAATGAACAAGCCCTGTGGATCTACTTAAGGTAAAAGCTGAAGCAAAGTGCTAAGGTTGAGAAAAACCAAATTGACTTGGATGTCTTACTAATAGAAAAGTGATAAGAAAGAAGTAACGAAAACTCATCTTTGATGACATGTTAAAATGTCACAACACTCTGTGTGTGAAAAGTCCTACGAGAATTGAACATCAAATAAAGAGGGAATATGTGTGTGTGTGTGTATGTGTGTGACGTCTTAATACCCCCTGGGAGGATATTGTGGGTGCCATACAAAACATAATATAACATACCAAATGTGAAACATTTCACGGAAGCATAGCATTCAACAATAAACATTCCAAAACATACGAAACACTATATACATGCATTTCCAGAATCTCAACAAACGTGCATTACTTATCATAATTTTAGAAAAATAATCCTGAATTAAGGTCATTACAACCCTTCAAACAAAAATTCAGGAATCATATACATCAGATACAGGTCCAAAAACAAACTCAAATTACATTTGGAGCAAAACCAAAAATCAAACTCTTTTGGCCATTACAGTTGACTTGTCTCAATCCCTACGTCCTTTTCTTTAAACATACACTGGGCAAATTCACCGTGCTAAGCATATAGCTTAGTGAGTAATAACTAAACTATGTTTAACCACAATTGCTACTGAAACATATTAAACAAAAGCATCTCAATATACTGAACTTCAGAACAAAATATCATTTATTAATGAAAACCCTTCGCATGCCAAAGTCAGTCATATTCAACAGCGGAACAAAACATACAGAAATATGGAACTGATTTTCAAAATAGGGTGTTAACCCATCAGATCAAAATATTGTGTGTGTTCTTATCAAAGCTTATCAGAGATCAAAACATAATATGAGTTAGACTATAAATCCATAAACAGAAACTAGTAACGGGACTTATACAGAAGATAACATGATTGACATCACTAAATAGAAGAGACCAAAGTCCCAACACCGAAGTGTCTAAAAGAGACCAAAGTCTCAACATCGAAGTGTCCAAAAGAGACAGAAGTCCCGACACCAAAGTGTCCAGAAGTAGTTGCAGATCTTCTAGGTATGCCTATTTACCCACGACTAGGACTTGACAGTTACAAAACCAAACAGGTTCAATTTATGTGCATAATAATTAGTCAATCATAATTGCACACTTTAAAACATTTCAGACATTCATTGTCTCGAGGCTCATAACACAATAAACATAAAACACAATTCAATTTAGTACTAAACAGAACAAAATAAAAATGTGAGCATTCTAAAGATTACTGACAGCTTTGAAAATCATTTGATAGAGCAAAATCAATAGTAAACAAAACAGTCAAAGCAAAACCGTCAAAACTTTCTTACTGAATTACTTACAGATACTCAAAGATCACTTACATACATGTACTTACAAAAGAGACCATCTACATTACTTACAAAATTTACCGTCTAAATTACTTACAAAAGTTACCGTCTAAATACTTATAAAAGTTTCCTTATTGTTTATTGCCTCGAAGTCCCGGCAATATTTGGAGTCGTTCGCTCGATGGGTTCCTCTAAAACATTTAATACAAACATATATCATTATTGTGCACCAATTATAAATTCAATTATGTACAATCATGTATACTGAATATGTATGATGCATATCCATGAAAAATTCCTAAGCTTCTTATCCTTAATCTTGTCACATTATCAATCATGTAAAACATACTTAATTACTCAATCTAAGTTTATCTCACAACTAACTTTCGGGTTCACCTTGTTCAATTATTCTTATCAGGAAGGTGAGGTAATTAGGTACTACTTCCTTCTAGAAAGTTGTTCCTCTTTGTCTTAGGTTTCCAATAATACCAAGTTCATCTAATTTAGGTTAGTACACTGAAAGTTATTCCCAAAAGATTTCAGACTATTCTTAAGCTTCAATAAAATTCTTATCTCAACTTCCAATCAGATTATGAAATTCTTAGAGGCAGAATTAGAATTCCATCACTTCAAAAAATTTGTAGCCTTATGACTCTGGTTTAATTCAAAACAAGAATCACTCCATTTGGAAATCCATAGATCCAGATATAAGTAAATTACCAAAGTATGTTCAATAAAAACATCCTAGTTATCATACTTCAGCACAGTCACACTTTCATCTTAAATTCCTCAATCAATCCAATTTAGAAAATTCTAATTTTTGGTGGAGATGAAGATTAATATCTTATGAGTCCATTGCTTTAATTCTCAAGTCAATTGGATATCGGGCGAAGAATTTATAGCCAAAAGAAGCAAGACTATTCAGAAAAGGGAAAATCTCAAATACACGATCGTGCTTAAGCACGACGGTGCAATTCCCATTTCATCTCCAAAACGTGAATTTTCAATATACTCAAAAGTCACCATCGTGCTTATGCACGACGATGCATTTTTTCTTAAATCCAAAAGTCACCGTCATGCTTATGCACGATGGTGCACTTCCTCCTTAGTCTCCACCATGGTATTGAAACCCGGACCGGACCAATCGATGACCGGTAGGCTATCTAGTTCCGGTGACCCTTAAAAACCAGTTCTCAATTGAACCAGTACGAACCAGTTCGACCACTGGTTTAATAATTTTTTATTTATATTTATATTATTTGATATATTTTCTATTTTTAATATTACTAATATTAAATATAATTATTGCGCAATTATGACATCACATCGATTCGACCGATGGTCAAACCAGTAATTAATAAGACCTCCAGTTCGACGCCCGATCTGGGTTTCAAAACCTTGGTCTCCACCGATTCTCTTCTCTTCTTCCTTAATTCTTTTTCCTAGATTGTCTTACTTTCACACGATTTTTGTATTCCAAATCATATGTCCTGGCTTACTATACTCAGCGTAAACTCTAAACAAGTTAGATTCAGATTTGCAGCTCAAATCTCAAAAATCTGAAACTTCATTCTTACTTTCTCACTCTACACTCCAATTCTTATGTTTTCATCTAATGCATGTCATCTCTGAAGTGAATCACACGTTAATAAAGACTTAATAAATGATATACAAATGCATAAGAAGGAGGGTTGAATTGTGTATTCTTTTTCACTGATTCCCTTTTCTAACAATTTCTTTAAAAGAAACTTGTTTCAAACTATTGAAAATCAATATTGTAAAATATTTTCTGAATTCTCGTATGAAAATAGTAAGATTGAAAATTCAAAGTTATAAGAAAGTTAAAAGTTGAGAGTTGAGAGACTGTTGACACAACAGATTTATACTGGTTTAACCTAAACCGTGGGCTACGTCCAGTCTTCAGAGATCTTTCTGATATTTCACTATCTTTCACAACGTTACAAGTATTCTTTAATACCGAGCCTTTTCAGGTCTGTTACAACAAGTATTCTTTCACACTTAGCCTCTTCAAGCTATTTACTATTCTTTCAACTGAAAGAGTTTTTGAGCTTTTGTTACAGCAATTGATTGCTCTAGCAATAATATTTCTTAACTCGCTAAGCTTCTCTTAAAATCTCTAACTTCTGCAGTCTTCAACTCCGACTCATATTTATAGCGTTCATCTTCAACCGCTTCTTGATAACTGCTTCTTTCTTCTTGTTTCTTGATCTTTCAAGAATCAGTTATTCAGTTGAGTTCTCTAACTAACTCAAGCTGATTATTAGACCGACGTGGTATCGGTTCTTCCGTCTCACTTCCTTCTGTCTGATTTTTGTTTTGCGCATCTTTCGTCTCACTTTTAATTTGCGCCTTTCGTCTATCTTTTGTTTTGCGCCTTTCGTCTGTCTTTTTTTTGTGTGCCTTCCATCTCACTTTTGGTTTGCGCCTTCCGTCTCACTTTTGGTTTGCACTTCTGTCTGATTTTCTATCGTCTGACTTTTATCTTTTGTGCTTCAGTCTAATTTTTAGCTTTTGCGCGTCCTTCTGATTATTGCTTAGCTCCTTCTGTCTCATATTCTTTGCTTCCGTTTGACTTTCTTCTTTCATTATTATTTTTTCTTCATCAAAATCATTCACGTAAAGTCATTTTGACTTAACAATCTCCCCCTTTTTGATGATAACAAATAATCATATTAATAAGAAACAGAATCATGTACAGATTATATATAATAGAAACAGAACTTTCTTCTTCTCTTCTTTTTTTATTCTTCCTCCCCCTATCTTTTTCATTTTCTTCTCTCGAATTGTTTCTTTCTCCTCTCTTGAATTTTTTCTTTCTCCTCTCTCAAATTTTTTCTTCTCCTCTCTCCCTCTATTTGTTATTGATCAAAAATGAATTACGATCGTAGATGCTTCAATATTTCTGACAGCATATCCTTCATTTCATTCACTTCTGTGCCGAGTGACTTAAGGTCTTGTCGTATTTGAACTATTTCTTCTCGTAAGTCACTTAATGAAGTGGGTCGACTTTCATCCTTCTGTTGTTCTTCTTCACAAGCAATAGTGGTTCTATATGCATCTGAATACAGAACAAGTGCTTCACTTATAATAAGGGTAGGAGGTTGAATAGATATGTTCGGCTCTGAGAGATTTAGATCATCAGGGATAGGTAGCCGCGGGACTTGTCTTCCGAGCAGGTGTAAAACATCTCTAATTGAAGATACAGTACATAGCGGCCTACCGCGCATAAAACATCTCGGTTGAGTACCTGATATCTTCAATCCTAATGGATTTGCACTTCCCTTTTGTTAGTTTCCCAACCACTATACACGGTTCATTAGAGGTACATCGGCTATAACTACTTCCTGGATCTTTTGAAATATGGTGGGAAACATGAGTTCCCTTCATTTGTGTTGCAAAGCATGCTTCATCTAGGCTTCGCACTACCTCTTCAATCTGATCTTCTGTAAGATCATTCGTTAACCCTTAGGGGTACAATTTCTTCTTCACTTTATCATCATTGCGAACAATGTAAGGCGGTTGAAAGTCAGGCACAACCTTGATTACAACTTTCTGTGTGATTAGAAAAACAGTATACTTGTTAGACCCCAAACTTTTCTTGGAAGATTAGAACTGTTGTATGTGATATATTGGAAGTAAAAGCTGGAAATTGCAAGTGAAATATGTTCATTGAGTATGCCTCAGGGATTTAGCCATAACTTTTGCTATAGTTATCCAAATTAGATTATTCTTGATTTGGATTAAACTAGAGCGATAAGGCTACAAATGATATGATGAAATTGAGTTCTAATTCAGTCTCTAAGGAAGACAAGTTTTGGATGGAAGTCAAGTTCAGGATATTTAAGCGATCTAGAAGGGGGGTTGAATAAA
>JANVCL010000008.1:32748574-32762032 GCA_026546855.1 Erythroxylum incrassatum
TATATATATATATGTGTGTGTGTGTGTGTGTGTGTGTGTGTGTGTGTGTGTGTGCGTGTGTGAATGATTGAATAATCATATGATTGATCAATTTATTAATGTGTCAAATATGTGTGTATTGCATGAAGATAGCTGCATAAGTGGATCGCCAACATCCAGACATTGCCGGGTCATCAAGGTAATAGCTTATCAGGAGCGTACTGTGAGTTAACCTAGATGTGTAACTCAACTATATATGCTTATGTATGATTTGTATGTTGAATATGAAATGTGAGAATAATTGAATGTGAAATGCAAGAATAATTGAATGTGAAATGTGGAAACAATTGAATGTCAATTGTTGGACTTAGATCCGATAAATCTGATACATGTGACAGGAGCACACAAGAATGAAAGGTAATGAAATATGACATATGGTATGATGCATTGAAATGAAATACATGATCAAATAAAGGAGTTGTTATCGGAGTGACCAGCGTGAAAAATAACTTAAAGCTCATAAATTTCTATAAAAAGCCACAGGCTCAGTTATCAATAAGTCTGGTATCTACAATGAGTACGGGACAATTATGAAATGAGCTCAATATCTATAAGAGATACGGGACAGTAAATAGGGGCTCGGTCACAATAAAGTAAAAATGAAAGTGAGTCACATGTGTATTTGCATAAATAAATTAACATGTATCATATGATTGATTTGAGATGATTACTGAATTGTTTGAAATGCAGTTGAAGGATAAATGAGGATGTGTTGTGATATGAAATGCTAGTTTACCTAATATACTTGTGAAAGTATGATAATATGAATGTACTTGATAAAGTATGATGAAATGTGATGTGATATTCAATACTGAATGATATGAAATACTTGTTGAAATGGGATATGATTTGCCTCTTTGTTTCTGACCTGAGTGAAAACATCAATGATGATTTACTCACTGAGTTCGCAAACTTATCAAAATTGTAATGTTGATTTTCAGGTTCAGAGAAAACCTAGCTAGTCTAGTTGAAGTAGCTTCTGCATTTGGACTTAAGTCAGTGTCTGGATCAGTTGTACCTGCAATTGTCATCAGTTATTTTGTATCAAAGAGTTGTATCTCTCAACTGTTGTAAAATGTACATGTGAAATTTGAAGTGTAATGCCATTTGAGACTTTATATGTCTGTGAATAAAAATGCAACAAAATAACTTTGGAAATGCTTATAACATGAGTGATACCTTAAGTGAGTTGATTTGATCGTCTTAACGTGCCATTCTCGAAGAGTATATTCTCAAACATTCTTCGATATGTCAGGTATATGCTCTATAAGAGTTGTTTGTTATAATATAAAACTTAAAATAAATTATTTTAATAATTAAATTTATTTTGATCTTTTATATAATATTTATTAATAAATTATTTATTTTATTAAAATAAATAATTTTAGAGGGTGAACTTTGAGTAACTGATAAGGTTGCTCATTTCTAAGCAGAAGGTCACGAGTTAGAGTCATAGATACAACTTTTTTGTAAAATGCAAAGGAAAAGCTATGTAAAATTGATGACTCTCTTCTGACCCTTACAAAGCTGTGAACCTTGTGTACTAAGGTTTGCCTTAAAATATATAATTTTAAAATGAAATTTTATTTATAAATTAATATTTATTTTAATTATTAAATCAAAATTTTATTTTAATTATATATATTTTGAAGATATTTTAAATTTAATTATAATCATTTATTTTTATTTTATTGCAAAATTAAATAAAATTATTAAATAAAATTAAAAATATTCATAATATATTAAATTATTGAATAATATATATTTAATTTATAATAAATTAGAATATGAAGAAACCAAAGCAAAAAATAAAAAATCACTTTTATTCAGTATCATAAATTAACTGAAAAAATCGAAATAAAAAACAGAAACCGAAAACTTGAACAAATAAATTTTTTACTAAATTTGAAAAAAAAAGAGAAACAGACCCTTAATTTTCTATCTTTCCTTCTATTTTTTTTAATTTTGTTGTTGCTTTCATCTTTCTTCCATCCTCTTTCACTGAACATAAAAAATTTGAAATTAATAATTCAAAAATATTTTCGATCATATGTTCAGAATTATAAATTATGCTACAAAGAATACTTATTGTCTTTTATTTTCAAGAAGAATAAAAAATTCCTTAACTGAGGAATATATTTATCTTTAATTATTTGCAACAATGTGAGACATTGAAGTTTTTAAATGAGTTTTGGAACAAAATATTCCTATTGTTTTTGGGCATATAAAGTGCTCTACTTTCTAGATTTTGATTTTTTCCCCCTTTGATTCGGTTATATTCTAAAAGATCAATGTATTGAACTGTTGCTCAATATCAAAGCTCCAAATAATTTACTAACAATTTTTTATTGTTCTTTCTTACTTGCCTTTGAAACTTTAAGTTAGTAAATGTTTACTTTTGGTGATGAAAGTTTAATCTTTTACAGCAATGAGATCGATGAGCATTGATCAATGCTTTTGATGAATCGAACAAGCCGGATGGAATTGTGATCCATACCATTTCATGAATCCAAAAAAGCAAAACGCCGATGTACAAAAGTAATGGAAAAATGAACATTGTTTTCTTTGAAGGAAATAAGACAGAATCATAAGAAATTACTCACAATGGATTCAAGTACCAAGTCATTCGGAGCTAATATTGCAGATTATCCTGACAATTTAGTCTATAATATGTGTTGTTACACATGCAACAATCGAACAAAATCTCATAAACAAATTAAGCGAACCCCTTAACCAATTATTGTATACATCCAATATAAAAGACATAACGAAGATTCAAAACCTCATAAAGGAAATAATACTCTAATTTGACCTTGGTGTAGCCCACTCCACTTTGAGTATGAGGTTATCATAACCATAGCCATTGAGTTTGTTGATTGCCCTCTGAGCATCTTCCCTGTTCACAAAATTGACAAATCCAAAACCTCTGCTCATTCCAGTCTTCTGGTCCATAGCAACATAAACACGGGTTATAGGGCCAAAAGGCCGGAAAAGTTCATGCAGGTCAGGTTCTTGAGTATCTTCTGACAGGTTGGTAACCCGTACAGAGTTCTCATCATTCCTGCGCCTCATATCAGCTCCTGCAACTCTTTCAGCCCCGGCCCTCATGCCTGGAGGAACATAAGTTGTCTTGCCAGTGCCAGAAGCAACACTTGAAGTCTCTGCTGCCGGAGGCTTATCAACGAATCCTTCAGATGGTTGAGCAAGATCCTTGTAAGGGCACCTTGATGTCCAGTGGTCACCCTTTTTACCACAAGTTCTACACACCATGAGAACAGCTCCTCCTTTCCCCAGTTGAGCCAAGGGATCTCCAGCAGCTTTTGTTTCTTCTGGTTTGCTACCTGTGAAAACCCCATTGTTAATCCTACAGAAAACTAAGGCCACATCCTCAATGTGGCATTTTACGAAGTCACTATCTATCTATCTATCTATCTATAAGACAATTAAGGATGGCTTTAGCACACCCATCAAGAAAACTTTTATCGTTAAAAAGCCTAGAACAAACGTGATTGCTAGTACTTCAAGACCAAAATCTTATTAGTTACAGCATAACACAGGAAAAGGAAATTCACATAAGAAATGACAAACTATAATTATTTACAACAGAAAAAGTATGCTTCTTAAGTAAAAACCGCCAATAGGAATTGCGTGGGGTGCAACCTGTATACTGGATCTTCAATTCCTAAAGGGGTTGGAGGGGGATCGAAAAGATTGACCTTAAGGCTCCTTGTAATCAGAAAACGGAAAAAGAACAGAAATCAAATGGTTAAAAACTACAAAGATCACATCCCCTGTCAGTATAATAGTGGTACTAGAATATGCACGTTCCCCTGCATTTCTGACAGGACGCTTAGTTCATAAAAGGTGCTCATAAGACCAAATAGCTTGATCAACAACCATGATTGCACCACCTTACCAGAAAGGACAAAATAGAAGTGTGAAATAAGTCAAGATCTCATTCAGTTCACCATGAAAACTTATTCTAGGGATTTCAGTAATAACAAATAAAGAATATCTCGAATTAAGACTGCATCATCACGCTAAGGAAGCAACCAAAAGCATCTCCCCAATAGTTTCAACATAAAAATAACACAAGAACCACACTAAACCCTAGTCCAAATCAATCCAATTCTTGATAATTTGAATCAAATAAACAACTTTATAGGCAAAAGATACAAAATTTGCGGAGAAGAGACCTGGAGCTCTTGGAGGCTCGATAACGATCTCCTCGGTAGAAACCATGGTGAGGCGACTCCCGACATCCTCATGCACGGCGTCGCCGAACTTGGGCCAGGACCTCCTCTCGATGGCGCTTTTACTGAGGCGAGCATTGGCCAGCTTTCGGACGCGGATCGTGGTGGTGATCTTCACTTTATTCCCGTCCTCGTTGAACTTGTATTCTATCACTTTCTTTATTCCGTTCTCGTTTGGTCCGATCACCTGCCGCGGCGGCAGTAGAAAGTCTAGGTCCTCGCCATCGTCTTCCTCCAATTCTCCCCATCGGAGTTTCGGCGCTGTGGCGGTCATGACTGCGTCGACTGCAAATTGGAAGTTTTAGTGTTTTACGTTTCTTCTGCTTAGGGTCGACGAATAAATTATTTATAACAAATTTAGAAGTGCAAATTATACTTCTTTACTTTTTATATTGATAAAACGTGTGGTCAATAATTACACGTAAAAGGTGATTTAAATAAAAAATCTATTTGATTATTACTTTAAAAGATTAATCTTTTCGACCATTTATTTCTTACTGTTTGCTTTTTGAAAGTTCATGATTGTAGTTAGAAATACATTAAAGCAGTTCGTTTGTATTCCCTTAATTAGTGTATAAACATAAGGCTCATCCGTCCGTCGTTGTAATCAGAATTTAGGAGATGTTTGAAAAATATCAATTAAAGTTTGATTGTGTTTGTTTAAAAGTGTAAATTGTATCGTATTTTAAGATTTAGTTTGATATGTATTTAATTTGTTAATTTAATTGTTTAATATGTGTTTAGGTTAGAATTGTGTTAGTTTGTTAATAATTTGTGTTTAATTTTTTTTTGAGTTAGTACAAGTTTTTGAGCTTAAATATTACATTTTTGAAATATCTTAATGTGTTTGTTAGTGTTTTAGGGCCAACATTAATGAACAGAGAAATTTTGGAGACATTCAGGATGAAAAAACGTCCCACGATTGTGGCACAACAGGCTACGATTGTGACAGAAGCACCCAAGTTGGCCCACGATCGTGACAAAAGCTCAGGACATGGCTCATGATCATGGCGTGGCCTGTGGGCCACATGCGAATATGTGGCCCACGATCGTGGCAGAAGGTTCGAATGTGGCCCACGATCGTGGCCTATGTCGGGCAGACACGGAGACACTAAAAAACGTCAAGTTTTAAAGGTTTTTTCGAACCTTTCAGACCATGAAAAAACTCTAGGGTTGCTCATAATACAAAGGATATTTAAAGAACAAGACAAAGAGGCAGAAGGAGCTTTTGCATCAGCCACTTTGAGAAACCCTAGAGAGAATTCATCGAGAGATCAAGAAAGACAAGAAGGAAGAGAGAAGAGGAGAAGAAGCTGACTCAACATACTTCCCAGATCAGGAGTTTCCCAACGTCACTGCCTCTCACCATTCGTTCAGATCGTATTTCCTGTTTATTTTCAATTTTATTATTATATAGAATTAGAATAACAATTTGATGATAATATTTTTGAATGTTGAAGATGTTCTAAACTTACCTTTGGAGTTTTATCTTTGAATCAATGAAATCTGATTGTTTATGTGTTAATTGGATTTAATTCTGCGATTGCAAAATTTGATAATAAACTGAGAGGATTAATCAGATGAAAAATGATTAAATTAGGCTAACGAAAGTTAGGCGATTTAATAGAATTAGAATTAAATCAAATCGGTAAATTGTGAGAAGAGAAATCTTGCATAGGTTTTCGATAGTTTATTAAAGAACTTCAGAGCTAATTAGGGTTGTGGATAGGTTGTAAATTGAGAGATTGCAACCTCTATAATTTGATTAGGGTTAATGGTTATAACTCGAGAGAGAGTAACCAACCCTAGGATTGTCTAGAACTAATAATCCAGTAATTCATAATCAGTTAGGTTAGCAATAAGGATAGGTAAATTTCCTTTCTCTCAATTGGTAATTTCTTTAAGTTGATTCTTGGGTGTGTTGCAATTGCTTAGTAATTAGTATTTTCGTGATTGATTCTTAATTTGATTTGATTGATTGAATTAATTTCTCATTTTTATTTTCGTGCAATTTAAATTTTTGTATTGTTTTCTGGCCTTAAATTTTAGGATTAGATTATCCCTCCTCGTGGGATCGACACCTTAGGTACTACGCTAAAGAACAATGCGCTTACAAATTATCGAGGGCTATTTATTAAAACTTACACACATTAAAAACCCGATCAAGTTTTTGGCGTTGTTGTCAGGGAGGCAATTAGCTTAATTCTTTAATTTAAGGCATTTTAGTTATTTTTTATTTTCTATTCTTTCTTTCTCTTTATTTTTGAATCCATGCTCTTGCATGAACACAAGAATCACGAGAAGTTCGAGTTGTGCAACTGAAATCTTAAGAGTTAGACATCACTTGATTAGAACGATCAATTAGGAAAGGTCGGCGTGAAGAAGAAGAAGAAATTGCAAAAGCAATAATGGGTGAGAAATTTCAACAAAATTTGGATCACAAAGTGAACCAAGGATGTCAATAAAGAACTCTTGTGGATTTCATGAGACCAAGGTTCAATGTGGCTAACCAAGGCGTAGCTAGGCCACTCGTACGAGCAGCCTCTTTCGAAATTAAACCAACCCTCCTAAATATGCTTCAATGTAATGTGCAATTCTATGGACTAATGAATGAAGATCCCAATGAACATATAGTGAATTTCCTTAAAATTTGTAATACCTTTTGGTACCATTAGATGTCAGAGGATGTGGTAAGAATTAGGCTCTTCCCTTTTACCTAAACAGATAATAGAGCAAAGTCCTAGTATCATTTTCTCAACCTATCCAATGTCACCACTTGGGATTAACTAGTTCGTGGTTTTTTAGACAAATATTTTCCTTTACTAAGACCTTTAAAATTATCAAGGAGATTATCAACTTCTAGTAAAGTGACAGGGAATCGATCTATGAAGCGTAGGAAAGATACAAGGATTTGCAACGAAAATACCCACACCATAACTTACCCAAAGAATTCTTGTTACAAACATTCTATAATGGAGTAGCCCCACATACGAGAGGCGTGATTAATGCAGCTTCAAGAGGATCACTGATGAGAAAAACGGTAGATAAAGCAGAAAAGTTGATAGAGGAGATGGTAAGTAATAGTTGCCTATAGATGAATGAGCGGAGTAGACAACCCACTAATTTTTTAGAACAAAAAGGAATTGTAGCTATTGATCAAATGATAGAGATGCAAGATAAAATTGTCAACTTAACTCGACAACTCAATAATATGAAGGCTTCTTCCTCAGCTTCGGTAAAAGCTGTGCAACTAAAGTGTGAACTTTGTGGACAGATGGACCATGATATGGTGGATTGTTTCTTGATGAAGGAAAACAATCCAGAGCAAGTTAATTATATAAGATCTCAATATGTATGAGGAGGGGGAAATAATCCCTACTCCAACACATACAACCCTGGGTGGAAGAATCACCCTAACTTCTCATGGACGAACAATGTTGGAGGATAGTTTAGACCTCAAGGACAACCAGGCTTCTAATAAGACAAATCAAGTTCAATGGAATCTAAGTTGGATAGGATTTTATATAAAATTGGAGCATGGAGGATACACATAGGAGGCTTGAAGGCAATTTCGAGCAAGTCACTAAGAACCACGCCTCTTCAATACACAATCTGGAGGTCCAAGTAAGTTAACTAGCGGAGGCAATTTCTACTTGGAATGTAGGAACCTTCTAAGAAATATCGAATCTAACCTAAAGGAACGGATCATGGCCGTCACTTAGACCCAAGAAAAGAAACCTGAACATGCGAAAGTAGATGGAGATAATGGAGAAGGACAAGCAATTATGGAATTCCTTCCAAGTGAGCTCATAATTAATCCAATCTAGGAACCTTGACCTGAATTTCCATACCCTATTCCAGCTCAGTGAAAGTCAATTTCAAGTAAGGTGACGAAGAATTCTAAAGAGGTTGAATTAAACAAGGTTAAGGACATAATAGAACAACTACAAATGAAGCTTACACTAAAGGAATCAATCAAGAAGAAGGTTAAAGAGCGCATAGTGGAAGAAAACCCTAATATAACACAAAAGAAAGAGGACCCAGTGGATTTTGACATTCCTTGCAGTGTCAATGGAGTCAAATAGTTCTCTGAGGGTCGGAAAGCACCCAATAACCTTTACTGTATCGAAGAAAGATAATAGTTCTCCCTTACTTCTAGTTAACGTCAAAGAAACCAAACTTCGATGACAATGGGAAGATATTGAGGATCTAGGAATGCGTTTAGAAAGAAACGATCGCGGAGGAGGAAGTGAAGGAAAGTAAAGCAGAAGGAAGGTGGAACCTAGGGCATGGTAGCTCATGTGCAAATGGTAAGATCAATTACTACACTACCATTGCACTATTTATTTGAACCACCTTGAGCATAAAAAGAGCATCGAGCTACGACCGTTAAAAGAAGCGTTGCGTGGGAGGCAACTTATGGATTTTTAATTCCATTATTATTTCCTTTGATTTTTTAGATAGTTTGAATTCCGTGGTTAGGTTGTTTTGTTTCCAAATAAAATCAGGAAGGCATAGGACTTTGACATAAATTAGATGATCGAGGAAGTTAGCAAAAGAGAGGTGAAAGAGCTATAAAGAGTAAAGAAGTGATATCGAGAAAATGTAGAAGGACAAAAGAAGAAAAAAAAATAGAAATTGGTGAAAAAATTGCAGGCCACGATTGTGGTCTATGGTAGGGTAAAACTGGACATGGGAATTTCAGTTTAATTTTTATACCATTTTACCCTTCATTCACGTATATATTTATTTCTTACTTCACTTTTTCACTCACTTTCATTTTAACTTTATCTCTATAAGTTTAAAACCTCCAAACACTCTCACTTCTCTCTAACCAAATTCGAAACTTCAATCTTATTCCAACTCCACCTTCTTGCAAGCTAGTATGCTGCGCATTAAGCAGTCAACAAAGCACGATTAATCATTAGGACGAAACCAAGTCGTAGGACGAGGGCGAAGGAACAGAGCAGCGGACTTCAGAGCACCCTTCCCAATTTACAGAAAGGAGGAAGGTATTAGTTTCCAATCCCTTAATGCTAAACAAATTGTAGCCCCAAAATATTTTTATTTTGATACGCTTGATAGGCTAGAAATGCTAGATAGGGTGGAGAACCTAATAGAAAGAATTCAGTGGGTGAAGTTTATACACTTCCAATATCTTGTCTACTAGGAGCTCACTTTAAATTCTTCACTTCCTTTTATTATGAACCTAGTAACATTAAAGAAATATGGTTTAGGTTGCGGGGACGAAATTATGAGCTGAACATCAAAATCATCTGCGACATTTGCAATTCTCCAAGTCTTCCATTATCAGTCAGCATAATGATTTTCTTGCTTGTCGCTATTGGAATGAGCTCACTGGGTTAGAGTGATTCGACGCTAAAAATGCTCATAACAACATCATAAAAACCTATGAGCACTTGTTATTGCATAAATTCATGTGTCAAATAGTTTTTGATAGATCAAAAACCAACAAGTGCTTAACAAAGGAGCTTTTCCTGTTATGGTGCATAGATCACAACATCCAAGTGTGCACCTCCACACATGTGCTGAATGCTATTATTGCAACTCTACATAAGAGGAGCAACAATTTGGGCATGGGGTATTTGGTTTCTGCCATCGCTGAGTATTATGGCGTAGACTGTAGTGGTTTAACCGTCTACCTCCCAGATTTTCTAAATCGCCATCATCTATGGCACGCTAAAATCCTTAAGTCCTATAACATGGAACTCTGGTATATCAGCCAAAATACTCATGTGAAGATCAACACTAGTATGGCGAGTTTGAGCACAGCGCCGCCTTAGTAGTCAGAAGAGGACTCAATTAGTGAGAAGTCCAAAAAGGAAGAAGACATAGATGAATCGGGTTAGAAGAAAGTGCTTGATACAATCTCTGCGAACACTAAGGTAATTACAAATACACTTGCGGAGAACTCTAGAAGAATGAAGGAGATGGCCTGAACACAACTATGTCAGAGCCCAGATATACATCGTATTCATCATTACTTCGAGGCTCAAGGCGTCCAACTGCGACCTCCGACACCATCCCCGCCTCCATCACCGTGAGGCTTTGTTTCTCCCTTTTCCTTTTTAAATTTAGTCTTTATTTTATTTTAATTTATGTTTCTTCTTTCCATACGTGATTGTTTGCCTCCTTCTTACATTAAGGACAATGTGTTGTTCAAGTGTGGGGAGGGTTATGTGTTTTGCTTTAAGTGTGAATGTTACATATTATACAATAGTTTGTTAGGTTGCATTTTGTGAATTGTGTGAATGTGTCAATGGCTTAGATGGATTGAAATTGATTTAATTTTGAACATAGTCTATTAGGATGTGAACAGTCATTAGCTCACAAAATTAGTGAATTGAGTTCTTTGGCTAAATATGTAAGTTAATTAGGATTTAGTGTGAGTTTGTCACCCTTTAAATTGTCACGTTCATTCATAATTTTCGATCTTTCGACCAAAGTAGCTTTGCTAGTATTTTTTTTCATAAAAACGAGTAGCTAAAGCAACAGGGTAGGTAATAAAAAAATGTGTTTGTTAATTTTAAATAAATAACTATTTTGCTGGCCTTCGGGTTATGAATAGAGATACTAGCCAGTTGAGAACGTGATGTAGTTAAGTAACCAGATCGACACATATCACAAATGTGTGCCTACATGTCAAAAGGCTATAATGACATTTCAACCAAGCAGCTTAATAAAAACATGACTTAGTCGAATAACCGGATCGACATTCATCACCAATGTTTGCCTTCGAGTAAAAGATCAGGTCCATGTCCACAAAAAAAATTTAATAAAAAATGTTTTTTATAAAACCTACCGAATTTGTAAATAGCTTGGCTTTTCATAAAAATGTACTTAGGAGTAGTTATAGAGTTTGACTGACCAAAGAATTATTAATATGGGTGTATAATTGAAAAGGGTGAGTAACTTTACATTTAGGTTTTGATTAATATGTATGTTTAGTTCAGAGCCCTTAGATGCAGATTTTGCATGTTAATGATTTGAAATAACTTGAATGATTGTGTTTAACGTTAAATTTATTTCATGAAGTTGAAGCCATTGTCTCATTGTTGCATTGTGTGCTTTGTGATTTTGTGTGTTTGTTTTTTTGTTTTTTTAAGGATAAGCAAACGTTTAAGTGTGGGGATGTTGATAAGTGTAAATTGCATCATGTTTTAGGGCTTAGTTTGATATGTATTTAATTGTTAATTCAATCGTTTAGTATGTGTTTAGGTTAGAATTGTGTTAGTTTGTTAATTAGTTAAATTTTAAGTGTTTTATGGGTTAGTACAAGTCTTTGAGCTTAAATATTATGTTTTTGAGGTACTTTGATATGCTTGTTAGTGTTTTAGGGTCAACATCAAAGAACGGAGAAGTTTCAAAGACATTCGAGCCAAAACAAGGCCACGATCATGACAAAAGCACCAAAGTTGGGCCAAGATCGTGGACCACATGCCATGATCATGATAGAAGCCTATGACATGGCCCACGATCGTAACCTACATGCTACGGTCGTGACAGAAGGCTCGAATATGGCCCACAATCGTGGTCTGCGGGGCCACGGTCGTGGTCTGCGTCAAGCGGATGCGCAAACACTAAAAATGTCAAGTTTTGAGGGATTTTTCAGACCTTTCGGACCCCAAAAACCTTAGTGCTACTCAAAACTCAAAAGTTATAAAAAGAATAAGACAAAGAGGTAAAAGGAGCTTTTGCATCAGCCACTTTTGAGAATCCTTAGAGAGAATTCATCGACAGGTAGAGAAAGAGAAGAAGGAAGAGAGAAGAGGAGAAGAAGCTGACTTGATGTACATCCCAAATTAAGATTTTTTTCGATGTTGCTGCTTCCCATCATCCGTTCAGATCGTATTTCCTTTTTATTTTTAGTCTTATTATTATATAGAATTCAAATAACAGTTGATGATAGGATTTTTGAATGTTAAAAATATTCTATACCCACTTTTGGAGTTTTATTCTTGAATTAATTAAATTTGATTATTTAGTTTTTATTTGGATTTGTTGCGATCTAATTCTGCAATTGCATAATATCGATAATAAACTAAGAGGGTGAATCGAATAAAAAACAAATAAATTGGGCTAACAAGAGTTAGGTAATTTAATAGAAATTAGAATTAAATTAAATCGATAAATTGTGCGAAGAGAGAACTTGCATAGGTTTTCGGTATTTTATTAGAGAACTTCATAACTAATTAGGATTTTAGATAGGTTATTAATTGAGAGATTGCAACTTCCATAATCTGATTAGGGTTTATAATTTAGGGTTAATGGTTGTAACTCGAGAGAGAGTATTCAACCGTAGGATCATCTAGAACCAACAATTCGGTAATTCATAATCAGTTAGGTTAGCATTAAGAATAGGTAAAATTTTCTTTCTCTCAATTGGTAATTTCTTTAGGTTGATTCTTGGATATGTGTTGCAACTGCTGAATAATTAATATTTTCATGTTCGATTATTAATTGATTGATTGAATTAAATTCTCTTTTTAGTTTTGTACATTTTGAATTTCTGTTATCTATTTCTGGCCTTAAATTTTAGGATTAGATTATCCTTCCTTGTAGAATCGACACCTTAGATACTACACTAAGGAACCGTGCGCTTGTAGATTATCGATAGTTATTAATTAATACTTATACACATCAAACAACCGATCATGTAGTTAATTTAGGGTCCAAAGAGAAGTTTTAAAGAAATCTCAGGTTAATATAGCAAAATAGGTTAATTTTGCAAAATAAAAGTTTGAGAACTATCACGCACCTAATATCGAAATTTAATGACCAATTTAGGGTTTTTAAAGTCTAATTTTAGTTTAGAAAATTAATTAGGAACCATAATTAATCGGTCTACATGACCATCAAAATTAGACATTTGTTTTCTTTGTTTCAATTTGGGCCTTTAAACTCGATGGCTAGTTTAATTTTGACAAATCTTTTAAATCTTAAAACCTATTGGATTTGTTGGATTTTCAATTTGTCTTCCCATAGGCAGGGTTGTACCTATAGTTTTATAGGCTCTGGGCGAAATTTAAAAAAAAAGCCCAATAAATCGACAATATACTTAAATTTATATATTTGTATGAAACATAAATGACTCAATTTATAAGTTTACATAACCAACTAAATATTAAATGATCATAACACTAAC
>JANVCL010000008.1:32762132-32774802 GCA_026546855.1 Erythroxylum incrassatum
CCGGATTTCGGATAGTTTGAGTTTAATGATCCCAACACAACGTTTTGTTTTCTCAGTTTTGCACTCTCGGATGTCAGCTTTTGTTTCGCTGTTTCGAACGTTTCGTTTTGTTTCCGCTTCTGTTTCGGTCCTCTGAGAATTCTATAAGTAGTTTGCTCCCGCTTTCGTTTTCGTTTCCGTTTTGTTAAACGAGGTTGGAAATCTGTATAAGTAGTTGGATTCCGGAAACGGGATCCAGCACTCCGGTTCTCATAATATATAGGAATGAACTCGTGGTTTCCTTCATTAGATCCTACACTTCCCGCTAACAACTATCCCATTTATAAGAAATTGAACAAATGCAGTCAATTATGTGTAACTAATTCGCAGTACAATCAAGACCATTGGATCCTTCCAAAGACTTGGCTACTTATAGCTATGGAAGTGTTGCTTGGAAGGAGAGGATGGACAATTGGAAGCGAAAACAAGAAAAATTGCAACTCCTAAATAATGGAAATGCTAGTAAAAATTGGAATTATGATGGTGATGATGGCCCTGATCTCCCCCTGTAAGCAAGCAACAACCTCATCACATTCGGAACCTTATTTCCACTAGTATTGCTATTTTCTAACACCAACTTCTCTTTCATTTTCCACTACAATTGCACGTCCTTCTTCTTCCTTTTAGATAGTTGTAGGAATATTGTATTTATTATGTTTCTTAATTCTTCATTATAAGTTTGAATATGCCAATGCTTGCTGACTAAATTCACAAATAACTGCAATATGATGCGTAATTCCTCCACCATAATAGATCAATATGAAAGGATAGATGGCATTTAAGGACCAATATATATTGGCACTAAACGTGTCTTTAGAAGGCATGCACTTTACGTATCACATACAAGTCGTCACGTACATATCAACAACATGTATATATATATATATCGAAACATAGGTAAAGCATAACTGAAACAAACCATACCTCTAGCCATTGCATCCTAGAAAGACTCTATCCACTGATTAAATTCCACTATCAAAATGAAGTGTTTCTAAATCTTCTAACCTCTCAAACTCTCAAGTTAATGGTGTAAACTTTTCTTAAAAATGAAAGTGGAAGATTAGGGACCAAAAATAACTCATAATTATCCATATATTGCTCTGTCTATTACAGAGACAACGGACAACAATAGACCATCAGCCCATCACAACGTTTCGAAAATGTTATGATGGTTGTGAATCATATGGACCATATATACTCGAGAGTATTCCAACACTAAAAGCAAAGAGATCCCCAACTAGGATTTGCAACTGCTGGCCTAAATGGTGCGCTGTGGATGTTGTTGTTCTGGAAGCATAAAAATGAAGACAGGCAAGCTAAAGACAAAGCTGAATAAGAGAAGTTCCGGGGCATCTTTATCAATATGTGCTCTAGAGGGTATTGAATAGGGCATTGAAGGTAATGCTTGTGCCTTTGGTTGGTCATTTTTTCAGTTACAAAATTCTAGGGTAATTATAATCTTAGTAAGAAAATACCATTGCAGTTTGCAGTTATCTAGGTTGAGCTCGCCGAACACTCCCACTGAGTGTGATCAACTCTAATTGCCAATTGACTAGTGTTGTAGATCTCAGCTATGTGCAAACAATTAGCAACGTAGTTGTTGGTATTTGCCATAAAGTTTAAACTTGATAAGGATCTAAAGATGTATTTGCGAAGACAATTCCCTTACTGTGGTTTTCATTAGTTGCCGACTGTAAAGAAGTTACCAATATTGCACTCATAATTGTGCCCAGCTGTTTAGTTTTAGATTTTAAGGTCATATTGATGATTCATGGAGATCCAACGACGAGTTTGAGTGGAGTGAAGTTGTATGATCGTGGTGTCAGAGAAGGTGCTATTGGTTTGCTATTGAATTATATAAGAACTCAAAGTTGAACATCGGTAATTTCGATGCTTGGCACGTCTGGAGTTGCAGTAAAAAGAGCTTAAAAGCTCAAAACATGTTAAGAGTCTCTCGCTCAATATGTAAAATGAACCCTATATTTATAATAGATAAGGGACAATATTAATGAGCCTAGTATCTACAACAGATACGGGACAGTGAAAATATTTCCCATATTTCTGCTACTCTTCTATCTATTTCCTACTTGGCTAAATCTAACAATGTTTCTCAAATAATAATTATTAAACGATTAGGTCACACCTTGAGGCTTTTTTTCTATTTTTAAAAAATTTAATAATAAATAATACCATAATTAATAGTTTTAACTGAAAAATAGGTGAGTACAAACCATAGTCTTATCCAAACCATATGACAATGCTGGTATGTGGAAATACATTGACTTAATGAAAGGCAATACATAGGCTCAATATGAATGACAAAGATTGGCATATACAAATATGAGCAGAATCACGGTCTATAAGATTTGGACATACAACATTGAGTTTTTGAGACTCATGTTCTACCGAACTAAATTAAGAGCGCCTTCTTAATTTTGATAATAATAAATTTGATTTGTTTTATCGAGAAGGTCTATGATTTAAGTCCCTATAGTCCTAAAAAATAGATTAAAAGAAAGGGTTCAAGTTAGAAATTGGATTTAGTAGTGATTTATATAGTGATTCAAAGAAATTTTATTATAATTTTTAATTTTAATTTATATATTTATTTATTTATTACCGTCAAAAGCGGAGGAAACCAATTAAAGCTATCTGAGCCGGGGTTGGAATCGGGACTTGTGGTGTGTGAGACTAGCGTGATTGCCAACTACACCACCCAGCCGCCCTAACGGTTTTGTTTTTCACAAATTTTAACAACATAATAAAGTGTAGCCTTTGGAAAGCCAAACCACCCACCGTTATTCATCTCCTCCGTGTCGAAACTTTCATGTATTGATTGTAGAGGGAGAGAGAATTGTAATTTGAAACTTCGAGAAATAAGAGATCGTCCTCTGAAAATCTCTTTTCTCTCATTGCCATGGACTCGCATCACGCGTCTCTTGGTCGACGAACGGTACGCTATGCCTTCAATTTATAGCAAAATCTAAAGGAAATATCCTTCTTTTGAACTTATTTTATTGTTTGTATCAGTTGGAAGAGATTCGGCAAAAGAGAGCAGCAGAGAAATTAAGCAAAACTTCTTCTGGACCAGATCTTACCAAACCTTCCATCCCTATCGGTAATCGGTCACCTTTTAGCTTCCTATTCTGTTTTCCCTCTTTTTTACAATTTTGTTTCGTTGACAGATAATTCGGGAATGAAAAAATCTGAGAGCGGAAACCGACTCTCTGAGGTACTTATTTGATGAAACATGTTTTTAATGCATGAAATTTGATGTGCCTGAATTTTAGTGATTTTCATTGCCTACGGAAAAGCATTATGATATTCTCAAGTTCTTTCAGGATGTCTGACTTTATTAGTGAATTAACAAATCTGTTGGACCAATGTTCTTTATGTTGTCTTTTTACAGAAAGAACTTCTATAATTATGTTCGATGTGGGAGGATTAGTAAATATGTTATTTTGTTTTCATTGTTATCAAACAATTTTATTTGTTTGCAGATAGATATTAGTAGTTTGGTGTCTCAACTAAAAGATCTGCAGAAAAAGAGTGCAGAATTGGAGGAAAGTAATAAGACATTGTCTTTAAAGGTATTGTTGGTGCATTCAATGTCAGTTTTCAGTTATAATGCAGACAAGAAAGGGTTTGTGTTAAAAGATACTCTATGAATGGATTCAGCTTCAGACAAAGGATGTTGAAAATGAAGCATTACAGAAGCGCTTGAATGATCTGGTAAAAAGAATTTCTCTCTGTCTTTGTATGTCTGTGTTTGTGTCTGTATCGGTACCAGCATGTGTTTCTTTTTTCCTGTTTCATCTTCTCCTTCCCTTTATTCAATTTTTTAAAATCATTTTTGACATATGGTTGCAGAGTATAGATTCTGAGATGATATCTAATCTCTTAAGTTCTAAACAATTTGTTTTTCGAATACATTTCAGGAGCAAAACACTGTCCCATCTTTAAGAAAAGCACTCAAGGATGTAGCTATGGAGAAAGATGCAGCAGTTATTGCACGGGTAAGCTTAATGAGGTTACATATTTTTATGTGCTAGGTATGGTTCACCCTCAAAATCTTGAACTGTCATTTTTTAGTGCAGGAGGACCTTGCAGCCCAGCTTCGAACACTTAAGAAACGGCTAAAAGAAGCAGAAGAAGAACAATACAGAGTATGCATTTAGCTTTTGTTTATATTCTTCATATCAGCTTAAGCTTCTTGATTCTGATAACTATCTTGGAAAGGCTGAGGAAGATGCAGCGGCCTTGAGAGCGGAATTAAACTTGATACAGCAACAAGCAATGAACAATCCAATTAGTGGAATGGCATCTATGAGTATAGGATTGGATCAAGTGCAAAGCTTGGAAAAAGAGTTGGCCACTTTAAAGTCTGAACTGCAGGTTAGAATCTTGTTCTCCACATTTATGCTGAATTATCAGTTTATATTGCTCTTACGGTGGATAGGCATTTGTAGCATGAGTCATTATTGAGGCAGCAAGAGCAAAAACGATTAGCTGAGGAGCAAATACGAGTGTCTACTCTTATGTTTGAAAAGCAAGAGTTGGAGGAAAAATTGGCAGCTATATCCACAAGGACCTCAGGTACACCCCTATAGTAAGTCCCCAGTAGCCTGCTTGCATCGAGGGCTATTAATACAATATAGGTTAACTATTTTAATGCATTTAGTAGGTCATATATGTATGAAGTATCACGCACTGGCCAATAGTTTACATATTATTATTTTTTATATCATTCTTTTAAGTTGGTGATTCCAGCTCCTGTATTGCAGAAGTACCAGAGAAGGTAACACATAGGGCTTTGTCATTGGTAAGAGAATGCCTTTAATTGTTATTATCTTGTTTTTTAGCTGCTTGTTTTGAAATGTGACTGGCTTATTTACTTGATGCTTGACCTCTCTGTGATTATGGAGGAATTTCTTCTCGAGATTTTTAAGTTTTTATGACAATGGATAATTGGTTTTTATATCATTATTTTAGGAAGATCGGGATAATTTTGAGAAGCAGCTCCATGATATGGCTGTGGTGATTGAGAAATTGGAAAATAGTAGACAGAAACTTCTGGTCGAGGTATAGCTTTTTCTTTCTTGGTAATTTCCTCAGTGATATGCTACAAAGAGATCTATCATGTTATGGTGACCTAGCATGGGAACTCTTTTGACAGATTGATTCCCAATCTTCAGAGATAGAAAAACTTTTCGAAGAAAACTCAAATCTTGCATCTTCTTATCAAGAGGCAAAAAACACAGCCAAGCAATGGGAAAATAAGGTGAGGCCACTGTTATGAAATTTTTGTTCAACTTATCTCCATGTTCTTGGAAGACCGGAATTACTAAAATGACTGATTTGTGACACTGGGTGAGCATCATAATTTTATGCCCCAAAATTTTGTGAGGACTTCTGTTTGTAATTTTCATATTTTTAAAGTTATCCTTTTTATGGTTATTTTTATTATGAATCTGCCTTGTATCTTAAACTTTTGCAGGTAAAGGACTGCCTTAAGCAAAATGAAGAGCTTCGTAGAACTCTTGACAAGTTAAGAACAGAACAGGCTACTGTACTATCTTCAAACACTCAGGACATCAATAGAGGACCAGTGGAGCCTAAAGATGGGCTTATATCTGGTTCACAGGCATCTGAGTCAGAAATTCTTGCCCTCAAGGTTAGTAAGCACAGGAAGGACTTGTTTTCCTAGTGTTATGCTTCTTTAATGGTCTCTTGTAGTAGTCCCTACTGGGGCATACACATAAATAGTGGTTCAAAAGTTGTCATTATTATCGCATGGTCACTGTACATACCATTTTAGGGTCAACTTGCCAAAGAGCAAAGTAGAGCAGAAGCATTATCAGGGGAGGTCATGCAGCTATTAGCAAAGCTCCAACAATCAACTCAAGCGTACAATGAGCTTGGACGCCTGTAAGTTATTTTCTCGCTCTTTTCTCAATTTTCCCCAACTTTGCGTTAATTGATATGTTATATGGTTTAACATGGTCCAACATTTGCCTTTGCAGCTATAAACCAGTGCTTAGGAACATCGAAAAAAGTCTCATCAAGATGAAGCAAGATGGTTCTGTGACTGTTCAATGAAAAAACAGAGCAGCGCAGGGAAAAATTTTGCTTCTTGTTTTTGTTTATTCCGCCCTTTGCAAGCAACATTGGAATGTATCTTATCAAATTACCGTATGAGCAGATCTTTTGTAACGTGATGAGACAGAGAGCACCAGGTTATTAACTATCAAGTGCACAAGCACTACTTTCTTTGCCATTATACTCCAATATGCTCCGTTGTATCAATCAATTATTGTGGATTCCTTTCTGTTCCAAACTGATTTTAAGGGTTCCAGGTGAGGTTACCATACTTTCCAGGGTTTGAATTTAATGGCTATTCCCATCTATACTAAACAGCTTATATAAAAAGATTTGAACTTTTGTTGAATAATTGTATTAGACCAATTATTGATCTCTCTATTGTCTAACAAAACTATGAAAGGAAAACAAGAAGACATTAGTTGTGGTATAGCATCACCAATAATCCCCACAGGAGCAAATGCCATGGCGAAAGTGGTGAAACCGATTGACATCTTTTACTAGAATCTCCTTATTTGTGTACTTTGAGATAAACTTTGTAAAGGAATGACAATCCTCACATAACCTCAGATTTTTGGTAATCCTGATGATCTCCCCATTGCCGGTATTGATAAGTCCAAAAGCAACAGCCAGTTTTTTGCTATGACCCAAAACAATCTTCTCCTTTTCCTCAGCATCAAGATCATAAAGCACCACTTTCGTCTGTGGCACATAGCCTTTGTCCTTCATCTCCATCGACAATTTAACCAACAAAGCATGAAGCTGCTCAATTTGCGGGTTAAACTCATCTACAGACACAAATGAATACATTTTCCTTTTCACTTCTATCCAACTGCGACCTGAAACTTTCTGTAGTCCTCGAGCTTCTATGAGCCTTTTCACTCTTTTTACCTCATTCCACATTCCAGCTTCTGCATAAATGTCTGCGAGAAGCACATAATTCCCAGCATTTTTGGGTTCAAGCTTAAAAAGCCTCGTGCTTGCCCTCTCTGCAAGCTTAACGTTACAATGAATCCTACATGATCCAAGAAGAGAACCCCAAACCTTAGGTCCTGGTTCAATCCTCATTTCCTCTATCAGTTTAACTGCTTCATCTAACCGATTGGCACGTCCAAGAAGATCCACCATACATGCATAATGCTCTATACTAGGGTAGATACCATGCTGTCTTCGCATTGACTCAAATAGCCTCTGCCCTTCCTTAACAAGTCCTGCATGACTGCAAGCTCCCAACACACTTACAAATGAAACAGGACTTGGCAACACACCTTGGTCTATCATTTCCTCAAAAATTTGGATCGCTTTGTCCCCAAACCCGTGAACCCCGTAACCAGAAATCAAAGAATTCCATGAAACAACATCTCTCTTGTCCATCCGATCAAAAATGCGTTGCCCTAATTCAAGCTTACCGCATCTTGCATACATTACTATAAGAGCACTTATAACAGGCAATATATCATCAAGTCCCCTCCTAAGAATGTAACCATGAAACAACCTCCCTTGCTCTAAAGCAGCAAGTGCAGCACAAGCTTGCAGCACGCTGACCATTGTCACAGAATTTGGGCTTGTATCTCGTGTTTTAAGCATCATTTCCCTGAAAAGCCCCAATGCCTCAAAGGGCTTCCCATTTTTAGCATAGCACGCTATCATAGCACTCCAGGACACAACATTTTTCACATGCATCTTCCCAAAAACGCAGGCAGCATATGAGACGCAACCATATTTCGCGTACATATCAACCAAAGTGGTCATAATGTGGACATGATCCTCATATCCATGCCGCAGAATGTGGCCATGAATCTCCTTTCCCTTGCTCAGCAATGACATCAAACATTCCGATAGCACACAAGCTTTAAGCACGTAAGTGTAGGTAAAACCATCTGACGGAACGCCGATAGAGTTCATCCGCCGATACATATCCAACACCTCTTCTCCGCAACCAACTAGATTCAGCGCTCGAAACAAAGCATTATACACATAAAGAGTTCTCCTCTGAGTTTTATCAAACACCTTGCGCGCATGATCAATCATATCAAACGCAGAATACATACCGATGAGTTTAGTGGCCAAGAAAGGGTCTTGATCGAATCCATTTGCGAGAAGGTGGCGGTGAACGTGTTGGGCATCAACAACAGACTTGTGGTGAGTGCAAGAGAGAAGTAGAAGCTCATAAGTACGTTGGGTGGGATTGGGCTCGCTAGACAGTAGCTTAAGTGCTTGTTTAAGGTCTCCCTGCCTGCACAAAGACTGAATTAATTGATTGTTATTGGCTGCCGTGGTAGTTGGGTTCAAGGCTATGGAACAAATCACTGGTTTTACAAAGGAACGAGTTATGCAATTCGCCTGCAATGGGGGATGAGCGTGTTGAGGAGAGTGAAAAGCCCACATTGAGACTGTCTAAAGCTTCTTACTACTGGTGAGAATGGTCTTCAAGTTTCATGGTAAATCAGATTCTTTGAAGAAATGGCAAGTGCTTTTTGGTGGCAACTGCAATTGACCAGTCAAGAAATGGCAAGTGTTTTTGGTGGCTACTGCAAAAGCAAAACTCCTTTTATCTTCCTTCCATAACCATACAGGAAATGAAGTCGGTGGATTTTTATTCACTGGGAACAGAATAGGACTCTCCGCCAACTTTACCTTTTATATTGTTCCTTATAAATCTCAGTCAAATTATTTATGTAAATCTGGCACGTCGTTCATAATAATATTAAACAGTCATGCTCATGTAACATGTTCAATTCAACACCTTCTTCCCAGCTACTGTCTCATTTAAGACAAAGTTCTATGCCAAAAGAGAAAATTTGCTTATTAATTTTTATTTGTATAATATTTAAACCAAAATATACATTTACTAGGCTGTTTTGGCTATCATAAGTAGGCTTTTATTTATTATAAACTCAAATTCCTTATCCATTATGGTAAACCAAAAGCAACGACGGAGTGATTCATTCACTTTCTAAGGCACGAACTACATTACAAGCGTTTAACCTGCAACAACGATGTCCTTCAAGTTTTAAGGATACAACAAAATCCGGGACAACGTTCACTGTACTTGAAATGAAGTTTTAATCCACTTCGTGAAGTAGAGCATCATATTCTGAAAGGGGTCTGATCTTAAATTCACACGCTTAATACTAGACATCCTGCAATGCATAGAAAGAAACCGCATGGTATCTTCCAAACTAACACTAAACAGTTGCAGGGTCATTAATCACACCCAAAAAGTCGTCCTTTATGGTGCCAATGCAAAACTGCAAAAATACAAAGAGAAATGCCATTAGACTTCATCACAAATGGTATGTGCACTACATACATATACTGCGCATGAGTAACAAGGATAGAACTTCAAAATATCATGGCATTCTTCAAGATTTCAAAATTTTCCTCAGCTCTTTTAAGGTATCAAGCACGTAGAAACAACTATTTATCCAAAAAAAATAAATCGCCAAGAGACCCAAACTGATCGGCACAACCGCCAGTGGGGCCAGCCATCAACCCAACCTGGATCCCCTGGAATAAATTCTAGGTTGTGTAAATTAACGTTAACCCAAAACATAGGTTCACACACTAAAGCCCCGACCTTTCACGAAAAAGAAAAAATGGTAGACATATCAACTACTAAGCTGCAACAAACTTAAAAAACTTACAATTTCTGTTGCATCAACTCGAGTTCCAATGATCTTTAGTCGCACTTCACAGTCCTTTTGAATTTTAACCTGAAAAACAGCAATAAACCATTCAAATAAAAATGTTAAGAAAATCATTCTCTGTCAAGTATAAGGTGGAATCAAAGCATACTGATCCATCAGAAGTTGTATAATTTGGCATATCCCCAGACTGAAACTCCATGTCATCTGGTATCAGCTACAAAACACAGAAAGAGAACATCAGTACATAATGCATACAAGATGAAATTATAAAAGCCTATAATTTCGAGAGTCAGACCATTCCGCTTCATCCTCAAGAGCATGAACAAAGGAAAACTTGCAAATGTTTTTATAGAAGATCAATGCAAACAAACAGCAATGAGAAGTCCTGAAGCAAGAAGGGAACCCCACCATAGCAATCCCTCATCCTAGAAACTAAGGTCTGGAGTTCAGTAACAGAAGAGGCCGGGTGGGGGTCTTGGTAATCGCCCATAAATTGGTCCAATAAGAGCCAAAAGAAAAAAGATAAGGAACAGCCTGTTTGCAAAACTAATTTAGGACATAATACTGAAAAGATAAGCCTAGAATGAGAGGAAAAGAGAAGTGCCTTTCATGCAAACTGTCCACAATCTTCATAAGAAAATTTTCAAGTCCCCAAAACCTTAACTATACTACTGATAAGACTCACAAAATCAGACAAGTGGAAAAGCAAAGTGCAGTACCCCCCACCCACCCCCCTCTCTCTCTCCTCTTGATTCTCTTTCCCTTGTTGCTGTACTTGGTTTTACTTGGTCTGGCCTACATCAAAATATGGAAAAGCAGAACAACAAAGCAGGACTTTCAACTGGAAGACAACCTTCCTCCAGAATATATTCAACACATGCATGTCTACTAGGGTAGCCAACATCATGTCACTGAAAATATTCTAACTGCAACTTACGAGAGTCAAAATTTCATGAATATAAAGAAAAAGCACAATGCCGTAACACAAAGTAAGACATGAAGCTCAAAATCCTGTTAGAGACACGTTATCAAATGTTACGCAAAACTTACATGGTTTGAAACGAAAATTTGAACTGGCCCAGCTTCTGCAAAAAAACCCATCTGTATGAAATGTGAATAGAGTTATAAATTGACCACATTACAAGTCCACAAAAATTTATATGCAACACTGAAATCACTTGATTAGTAAGACAGGGATGCATACCTTGTTCACCATGGTAACAACAGCTTCCAGTATCTCTCCTTTAAATGGTCTGAATACAACACACTGGTACTTAACAGGAAATGTCACAAATCCTGTCCCATCTCGGATTAATCCTTTTCCAATGTTCTCTATGCCTGTTATTGCCACCACAAACCCATGTCTTCCACTGCCAATATCTAGAGAACTTTTTAGTTGGTTATTCGTAGACTATTTTTACTAGTTAAAGAATTATCAATCACAAAGCAGTTTAAGGAATGCTTAAACTATGATTTGCGCTTAGAACATCATGAAACTCAAACACATACTATACTGCAAATAAGAGGCACTGTATAACAAAAATGGCATAAAACATTAAAAAAAAAGTGTTCTTGTCATCATTCAGAACTAAAAATGTGCAAAAGTTTTCATTTTCAACCATCAGAATCATTGATCTTTTAATTGGCTTTCAGTTTCAACCATCAGAAAGACTGATCTCTGAACTGGTTTACTAATCCAATGACAAGCATCATTTTGAGGTATTTACGATATAAACAGTATTCTTCCCTTTTCTAGCTGAGATCGATATGAGGGCTTCTTAGACTCCAAATTACAGCAAATTGTTCACATAAATAAATAGGACTGACGACAAAGTTTTGTCTAAGCAAGGCAATTCTTGTCAACTCATATCATATGTTGCTTCAAGAGTTAGAAATATCATCCAATGGAGTTCCTTTTCCTTCCCCCTCTCAGGTCTACACAGAGAATAAGCATAGGGGCCCAAAGACCCTCAAGTTTTCTCCGGTCGCTATTCCATCTATTAACAACCAGTCACATAATTATTTCTTCAACAAATCAGCGCCTTTAAACAGAAGCAGATTGGGCAGTTAAAGAAATTCCCTTATTTACAGAAAAAAAAAATCGCACCGTCAATTAAATAGGAGCAGAACGAATTGTGGGTCTGATAAAGTAAAGAAGAAGAAGTAAACCTGCAAGTGCCCTCGACATCTTTCATGAGCTTAGCGGCGAGATTCTCTCTAAGATTGCGCCCAAAGTAGCGAGGATGCAGTTGCATGTTCCTCTCTAATATTATATGGAAAAACATTCTCTCGCTTTTCACTCTTTTACTGTCGTCTTCGAACTCTTCTTTTCTCTCAGAGGTCTCAAAGAGAAATAGGAGCAGAGAAGCCTACCTCTCGTGTTCGTGTAGTGTTTTGTATTTTTAGCCTATGAAATATGTTTTGAAGCTTTTCGATTCTACTTTCGCATTACTATCTTAAAAACACAAGTTACTCAGAATTAGAACTCTAGGATCGTATTTAAAATTAAGTAAAGAAACCCAACCCTAATAAAATCTACTTGTTACAACCAAAGCTCTAAGGATTTTGATCACCACAAAATGCTTTTATAAGATTATATTAATTTCTTGTTAAAGAGCAAAGAAAAAATTGTCACAAAAGTGAAAAAAAAAGCTATGAAATTATATTCTTAAAGATTTGATCCGAATTACATCTATAAGACAACCTTAATAAGTATAAAATCCTTAATTTGGAATTCTAAAAGGAAAAAAAATATTCTCCTTGTAACATCCCACCCTCAATTGGAAGGGTAGAATAGTAAATTGGCATAGGATGGGATAGATTGGGATTGCATAGGACTGCTCATGCATAATAGGATTGTTACACAGTAACATTTGTGCACA
>JANVCL010000008.1:32787500-32797612 GCA_026546855.1 Erythroxylum incrassatum
ATGCAGAAACGTGACAGCAAGAAGAATTGAAGTTGCAGCAGTCCAAGAATCCTAAATCCTACGATAGCCTACTTGAGAATTGCAGAAGACATAAACCATAAAATTCAAAGAAATCAAGGTGCGGTAGTCCCCCAACTCAAAAACCTGCGAAGATCCTATTTGAATAATGCAGAAAACAAGAAAGCAAAGGGTGCGGCAGCTACAGAAGAAAATACACGATACCCTGATTCTAACCCTAACACCCATATATATATGCGGCAACCACTTAGTCTCCCATTGGATGTGGATCTTCTCATTATCTTCTCCTTGATTTTGTTCAAATTAGATGATCTTCTATTTTCAGTGGGAGACTTCTTGAAAAGAGGGCAGAAGGATTTTGAACGATTGTGTTTTAATTGGAATTAATTTCTGAAATTTCTGTAAACTTCATATTCCAACCTTAGGCGTGCCCACGCCTAATCTCTGAATTTCGGTCAGATTGGAGATTTTCGAATTTCTTTCCTTCTTTTGCGCCTTTTTTGTCTTTAAAGTGTTAAAAACCACCTGTAAATATTTATAAAAACAATTCCATCAATTTAGGATACCAATTTCAACACATCAACAAAAATTAAGTCCGAAATATATGTATTTTAATTGACTTAACACTACCGTGACTCCACAACTTAGCAACACTTTACTAACTTCCTAAAAACTTGAACAATTAAATAACCATGCTAAACATGTGACATAAATCAAACTAATTTTTAACGAACTTCGCAAGAAAGAGTCAATGAAAATCGTAGAAAGATGTAGAGCTTCTCTCTCATTGTTACGTTTGCCTTTATTTGTTTTATAGACGCATGCAAAAACGAAACTGCAACCTTGCATCAACCGTGTATGTATTGATTGGTAGATTACGGGAATGTAGTTGACTAAGTCAATTTTCAAGAATCTCTCCCTTTGTCTAATCACGACAAATAAGGAATCTTCATCCACCATTTTAAGTCTAGTTTTGTAAGAAAAGCCAAAGCAGCTGTACCAACTCGCCGGCGGACACCGATAATTTAGTGGCAACTTTGGAAACACGTGATATACGAGATTCTCTAAAAACCAACCATCCAATAACATGCAAAAGCAGACAACAAATATTCTAAAAATCCTTGCTTTTTCAAATTCTGTTATTAGAAACTAAACCATATCAGATTAAAAGTGGAAAACATGATCTGTTCCCTAAATTAATTTCGTCGTAGAATGGAAGTAAGCAAGGAATTCATTTGTCATTTGGTGACAAAAATTGTATTCCATTTCTGTACAAGGTAATAACAGTCTGAGCCGGCCATGATTGATTTCATTACAAAAATGGAAAAGATGTTTCAAATAAAAGGTTCATGACAATTCAAAGTTCAGACACGATCCAAGATCCTGTCTTCCAACTCCAAGCCTCTCTCTTTATCTTCCCCGGCTTACAGGTACAGCTTTCTGTTGAACGTCTTGAGCTTCATTATCCTTTTTCTTGTGCCCCTAGATTGATGTCCGGATTTTACGGACTGGGTTTCTGCCACTTTATTCTGTTTCTGTTGTTCTCAGGAAAATAATGGTTAATGGCTATTGGATTGGTGAAAAGATCTTGTTTTTCTGCCACTTAAAATCTGAAAACAGGAATGTTCTCTCTGCTTGTGGAAATTTCGACTTGTTTTAAGGATATGTGCGAAAAGTTCGGGGCTTTGTTCGTTATTTTAGAGTAGAGCTAGTATTGATGGTTGATTAGCATCAGTTTCTGGGTTTAGAGTTTTTCTTGTCCTTTGTATTACCGAGTTATATTAGACGAGAGCTATTATTGATGGTTGATTAGCATCAGCTTGTTGATTTAAAGTTTTGCTTTTCTTGGGTATGTATTGAGGATTGTGCTAGGGATGTAGGGATGATTATTCAATTCTATGCATGTTGGAAAGCTGCTAGAGTTGGCACCACTTCTGATCAAGCTACTCAAGAGTCTCTGTGCCTTGTTTCTAGTCGCTTATATTTATTATTCTTGGTTCTTATGGACGCCATCATATGGCGGCAACAATAGCTGAACTTTTGCTCATTGCATTTTTCTTGTTTTATGTGTTAGAAAGAGAAGTGGTGCTCAAGTCTGTTAAAGAAAGTTCTTTATAGTTTGAGGGAGGGTGATGGTTGTGAGCAGAGTGTTTTAGGTGCCGCTGATCCTATCTTTGGAAATACAGATGTGTTTTGAAAAATTAGAAGCAAGGTTTTCATCTATTATAATGTGCATTGCGAAATGGAAATCCTAGTGTTCTTGGTTGAAATTTAGAGTAATGTAAGATATTTAGGGAGGAGAAATGTAATGTTTTGCTTCAGTGAAGTCTGTGGACAAGAAGAAAGCCAAAAGTTCAATATCCTTAGCCCAGATATGACAAATAACATCGTAAATGTTAAGGACCTTTATGCATGAGAAAATCATCCAGTATCTAGCAATACAAGTTAGCTAAGGCTTTTACTGGAAGGATAAGCAAGGATTTTGGAATTGCTTCGGTGGCTTATTACGCAGAAGCGAAGACATCATAACATAATGGAGTTGTTTTATCAACTTTCCTTATGGTGGAAGTCTGGAAAACATGAAACTTCTGGATATTATGAATCTATTCTGACTGATCAGCTTTGAACATTCTTTGGGAAAGATGATGTATTTCAGTTTGATGTGAATAAAAATTTTATTTAATTGCTTTAATTTAAAAGTTGTAAATCTCTCCATAGCTAGAAATCATGATCTGTATTTGTCTTTGTTGGTTTCCCTTTAACCTTTTGTAAAAGTTGAGATTTCAGTGTTGACTATTGTGGTTTACATCTAGAATTCACAAATGTGCACACGTTTTCACTTTTGTTGTTTGCGTTTAGCTTTATCCCCATATCTCCATCCACGCGTTCATGTCTTTTGATTCTTCTTGCTTACATTTGCTTTGTCCCTATGACTCGATTTAATTGTTAATGCATTTTTCAGGAAGATGGAATCTGATGAAGTTCCAGTTTTGATATCAGAGCATCTGAATAATATTGAGATGGTGACATCTGAAGGAAATACCGTACTTCCTATTGCATCACATTGCAATTCTATTTGTGCCTTCTCCAGACTTGAACATTCTTCCCTGGAATCACAAGAACGGAAGAAAATAGCATTTAAACTTTTTGGATTAATAGTCTTTTACTTAATAGCAATGGCAGTAGAAATTGTTGGTGGTCTGAAAGCCAACAGCCTTGCAGTTCTTACAGATGCAGCACATTTGCTTACAGATATTGCTGGACTTCTTGTCTCTCTCTTAGCAGTGTGGGCTTCAGGTTGGGAGACTACGCCACACCATTCCTTTGGATTTAGTCGACTGGAAGTTTTGGGTGCCCTTCTATCAATGGGGTCCATATGGCTGATCTCTGGAATCTTAACTAAACAAGCAGTTGACAGAATTCTTAACCGAAGTGCAAGGGTGAAAGGAGGACTCATGTTTGTGGTTGCAGCATTTGGATTTATCATTAACATAATCATGGTCATATGGCTAGGTCATGAGCACTCTCATCTTGCCTGTCATCATCATCATCATCATGTTCACAATCCTGAGGGTGGAGATGAAGAAGAGAATGTTCAGCTTGTGTCTACTTCTCTCCCGATTAAAAATTTCAACATAAATATACAAGGAGCTTATCTACATGCTGTAGCAGATCTATTTCAGTCTGTGGGGGTAATGATAGCTGGAGCAATTATATGGGCAAAGCCAAATTGGTTTGCAGTTGATCTCATCTGCACTGTTCTCTTTTCTGCTTTTGTTCTGTGTACCACCTTACCCATGCTTAGAGATATATATAGCATACTAATGAACATGACACCAAAGGAGATCAACGTTGGAAGTCTCGAGAAGGGGATCAAGTGTATTAAAGGAGTTAGAGACATTCATGACCTGCACGTTTGGGCCATAACAGTGGGGAAGTTAGTATTATCCTGTCATGTAGTAGCTGAGCCTGGAGCCAACTCGTCTGATATACTCAGTAGGATAAGGGACTACTGTGAAAAAGTACTCAGGATTCATCATGTAACTATACAAATTGAGCAATAGCTTGTACATCTTCTGATGCAACTTGGCTGATGAGCAGAATGAGAGACGTGGTCACTCGACAGGAAACCAGATGACCTATTATGTTTCCACATATGATCAGTTGGGCTAGATTAATCGTAGCACTTTTCCTATGAGGCTTTTTGACATAAAGAATACAACACTGAACACTCGTCTCAAATGAATTATTCCCTGCTAGCCAAACTACCGAAGATCATGAAGCTGAATGACAATAATCTCAAGCAGGCAGGCAGGCAGGCATATTAAAATTCTCGCTGTTCCTATCTTTTTGCTGTTGAAATTGCTCTGTCCTCTTGGTGGACAGGTCAAAACTGCTTCATTTGGAGTCATGCATATAAGACAGCCATTGATGACATTGTTCTGGATGTGAAATTGATGCCTTGATCTTATACGAGCAAAACTTCTACCCAAAGTGAAAGCTTCATTTGTAGTTGGCAAATAGTGTTGTATTTTGATGACAGGTTGACGTGCCAAGTGCTGCTTCTCAGGGTCATTGACTAAGAGAAAGGAGTAACTATGAAACATGGTCTGTTACGTTTTGAAATGCTCTCTTAAAGACACCAAAGTTAGAAGCACGTGGAACGTTTATTTCCTTTTTAAGAAATTAACACCGGAGGCTCTCTTTAGGCTACCAAAGGTTTGACATTTATAAATTGATCTTTAAAATTAATTTAAAATAAACCTTATAAATAAAATTTAGTAATATGTTCTATTTTAGGGTTTCAAAGGAATCACGTTTGAAACTTGATTTTTAAAATTAATATAAATAAATTTTTATAAATTATATGTGTAAAAACCAGTTGCTTGTTACAGTAATTTTTAGCTCAAGTATCGTTTCGGATAATTTTTAAAATTTACAAAGTGATCCCTAAATTTTTTTAAATTGCAAAATAGTCTCTCAATATATTGTATTGTATAATATATAATTTTACATGATTCATGTCTTTAAAAATCATAATAATAGAAATTTAAAATAAAATAATCTATTTATTTTTATTAATATCACTTTTCATATATTTCACGTATAAATAATAACTACAATTAATATGAAAAATATTATTTAATCATCATATAAATATAAAATTAATAACAATACAAAGTACTTAAAAAGTTACAATTTCATTCTATAATAAATAACAATCACATCAAAATATCAAATAAAAAGAATAACAAATATTCATGACTCTCTAACTATTACAATTTACAACATTAATAGTTCATGTTGAAGAACCAACTAGAAGTAAAACCTAAAACAAAAATATTTACAAAAATATTGTATATATAGAATTTAATATATACATCAATAAGTAAAATTAAAAGAAAAGGAGAAACAAAAATCTGGAACTTTATTCAATCTGCTCAAATTGCATTGGCTCAATTCTCATTTGATACAAAATCTTCATCATTGAAAGAAGCCTCGTCATAATCATTATTCAAGTTCATTGCATTAAATGACATATCAATACTTTCTTATCTAAGATTATCTTCCAAGTCACTTTCATCTATCAAATTTGTCTCCTTAGAAACACAATCCTCCAAAAGCTTGATATGACAAGGCAAATTGGATATATTGAATTACTTGTTCTATCAAGAGTCCTAGTAAACAATAAAATAAGCAACCATTTTTCAAGGTGTCTAAACAATAACTAAGAAAATATTTGGAAACATGATGAGAGAGAAACTCCTATATCTCTTTAAACCTTTTGCCCTCACCAATTAGCCCTAACCCTAGATTTGTACCTTTATGTTTTCTTCCCCTGAAATTTCTTTTTAAAATCCTTGCTTCTTCAGCAACCTTTTCACGTTATGGCCTTGCCATTCATTGTGCTACTTGCAAAACCAACCATAAATAGAAAACATCAAACACTTTTTAAACTACATTATAGATACATACTATCCACCTTTACCCTCAAATTTGTCCCCCTTCCACTCTCCTAATCAACTATCCCACCCCTAGTTGTAGATCCACCATCTATCACACCACCTAAAACCTCATGTCTAGATGGCAGTGTGTATCAACAGCAACAAGTAGCTAGAAAGACATGGAAACAAGATATGGGTGATAACTCAAATTCATCTAGGTTCTACAGTCCACCAGTTGAGATTGCAGGCAAGCTTATGGTGACTCCTAGTCTTGAGATTCTACAGGAAGAGTAAGGACATGGGATGTTGCGTTGATTAGTTTCTTATGGACAAACATCCTGCTTTTCTTGTGATCCAAGCATGGTCCAAGAGAAATTGGAAAGGCAGAGGATTATTGGAGGTAATGCTAATTGAGGAGGATAATTTAATCTTTACCTTTTCCTCTAAATATGAAGCTCAAAAGGTATTGCAAGAAGGCCCTTGGCACATCTCTCAGCTTCCTTTATTTCTTTAGAATTGGCAACCCTGAACGGAATTAAAGAAAATCATATTGGAAAATATTCTTGTATGGGTGAATGTATATAATATTCCTTTGAAATATTGAACGACTAAAGGTCTGAGCATGCTAGCTAGTTATTTGAGAAAACCAATATGTATAGATGAAAACACTGTGCTGAGGAAACGTGTTAGATTTGCTAGATTATGTGTGAGTATAGATATGTCTAAGGAAATGAATGATAACATTCCAATTCTAAGGCTGGCTGATGGGCATTCTCTCAAAGAAAACAAAGTGCTTGTTATATACCAATCAAAACCTCCCCTTAAAGCACAAGGAAAAGAATGGAGACCAACGAGGAAAGTATTCATTAGAGGAGACTATTGGGAGATGATGGGAATAGAGCAGGTTAATCCAGAAGATTGCAAAGAGTCGATGAAAACTGGAAAATTGTTGGGCAACCATGAAGGCCAAACGAGTATGGAAAAGGTCAAAAGTGTACCACTTAATAAAGATGAAAGGGTCCAAATTGATAACTATCAAGACTCAGTTTAACCTGTGGAAATTGAGCAACAAATATTGAGTCTTACAAGTAATCTTTTAGAACACCAAAGGAATGTAAGAATAATCCTTGCCATTTAGACCAGGGCATATAGCAAAATGAGGATCCTCAACAACTACTGGCAAATCTAGAGAGACTAGTTACTTAAGAGGAACAGTTTGAACAAGTGTTATCTAGGAAGAGCAACGGGAGAAGTAGGAAAGGCTCCAAAGGAAAAAGCAACCTTATATGACTCTAATAGTATGGAATGTTAAAGGAATAAACAACCCCTCTACGCTTAATGCTGTAAGGGATTTTGTTCTGAATAACAACCCTTTGGTATTTTGTCTATTGGAAATCAAAATTAAAGTAGAAAAATCTGAATAAATTAAGTTGTTTGGGGTGCAAATGGAAGTTTCTTACAAACCACCACTTTTATGCCTATGGAAGTATTGTTATTGCTTTTGATGGGGATTTTCTGGAGGTGGAGGAACTAGAAACTAGTGAGTAGTTTATCCATATAAATCTCTTCTTCAAAATGGAAAACTCTTTTGCTTTAGCAACTTTTGTCTATGGGTTTAATATAGTTTTGCAAAAGAGCAGAGTTGTGGACTTCTCTTTGAAGACTAAAAGCATCAGCTAGAGGTCCTTCATTAATTAGTGGAGATTTCAACTCCACTCTCTACAGGTCAAAGGATAAAGGGAAATGAAATTTACTCAACTATACCTCGGACATGTTTGATTGTATGCAAGATGTGGAATTAACAAATTTAAAATCTGAAGGCAATAGGTTCACTTGGTCCAACAAACAAAGATCAAACTAGTTCATTAAGAAGAAGTTAGATAGAGTTATGGTGAATGTGGACTAGCTAAATCCTTTTTTTAAGAGTAAAGCTATTTTTCTGGGTTTTGGAATATTTGATCATACCCCAATCAAGGCAGATAACCTGTTTAAAAAGGTTACTATTCACACCCTTTTAGATTCAATAATTTCCTAGTTAATGTGGAGGGTTTTCATGAAGTTATTTCTAAAGTCTTAGAATTGGAGGCCCATGGTACTAAGCAATTTAGTTGTGTGCAAAAGCGTAAAGCTATAAAACAAGAATTAAAGGTTTTAAATGTCAGAAAAGGATATAATACTAAAAAGGAGATAGAAGAAGCAAGAAGCAAGCTTTCAACAATTCAAAAATCTTTGGCGAATAACCCAAGTGATTACACTTTAGCTGCTAAGGAGAGGGAAGCTCTTAAGAACTATATGAAAATAGTGGATAATCATTACTCTTTATTGAAGCAGAGGGCCATAATTAATTGGATCAAGGAAAGGGATAAATGTACTAAATTTTTCTTCAACACAATGACTGCTAAAAGAAATGTCAACAGAATTACCTCTATAAAAGCCAAATTTGGGGAAACTTTACATAGGCAAGATGAGATTGCAAAGGAAACAAGGAAATTTATCCAAAATCTTCAATGCACTTAAGTCATGTGTGGCTAAACGCAAATATTATGAATAAAGTGGATTCAAAACTCTGGTTGTAACCTTGTGAGGTTTTGTTCTAAATTTATATTCATTTTTAATCCATTTTATTGTTTTATGTTCTTGTACTTCATTAATAATTAATATTGATTGATTTGACAAATTGATTTGATGTTAATTATTCTATAATTATCCATCAGTAATTGTCATGAAGGTAGCTTGGTAAAAGTAGCAAATAAGTCATTTATGAATTTGCATATTTAACTTATGATAAATGAAAAAAATTAAGTTGAATAGTTGCAACTATCTCAATTATTTAATTTAGGGGTTTATTCTTTTTTACTAAACTTATTGCTATCATTTAATTTATATGGAATGCTATCATATCCACTAAATTTATAGTAAGTTTTGGTTGAGATGCTGGGTTTGAACCAATTAATTTAGAAAATTTTGATAATTATTATGGTTTCCTAATATGTTTCGGACTAACTGCTTGAATTGTGACAATTATTCTTTTTAGACCAATAATTAATGTTATAATTTGATGAGATCTTTCCCTTGAATCAGAGTTAAAGAATATTGAATACTTTTATGTTGACTTGATTTATTTTGTTTTCTTGTTAATTTTAGTTAATTAGTTAATTAATCAAAGACCCCCCACTTTATTTTATCAATTGAAATTAAGAAACTAGTGTTTAGTTCTCTTGGGACTCGACTTAGTTCCTTGACTAATACAAGAAGTTAAAGAACCAGAATTAATTTCGAGGGCTTTAACAACACGACACCAAATTTTGATCAGGTTATCGAGGCCCTCAAAATTAATTCTGGTTCTCTAACTTCTTGGAAATTAGAGTCTTCACCAATTGTTAAATCTATCTCAACTTTCAGTTCTGGAGGTGACTGTTTCCTTGCTTAGTCTCTTTTCTTAAATGACGCACTGTCTTCTCAATTTCAAGATTATATTGCAATTAATCTATCTAAGAAGAACGAGTCATACAAGACAAGAGATTAGCAGTAAACTATATAATAATGCAAAGAAACTAAGAAACTAAAATAGTTCTTCAACAATGGCACCATATTTTTGATCAGGTTGTTAAAGTCCACAAAATTAATTATCATCCTCTAACTTCTTGTAGGAGTCATAGAACTCAAATGAATCCAAAGAGAACTAAACACTAGTTTCTTAATTTCAACTAACAAAATAAAGTGGGGGTTTTCGATTAATTAACTAACTAAAACTAACAAGAAATTAAAATGAATTAATTGAAAATAAAAGTGAGAAATTAAATATTACTTAACACTGATTCAACAGAAAGATCTCATTTAATTGTAACATTGATAATTTGTAGCGCCCCCATATCATATAGTACCCACCGGAACGCCCGTAGATCATTCCAGTACCTATCCTACGATAAGAGACCACTACTGACAACTACCACTAAACTCCCCATGGCATCACAATAATAAAGCAGTAATACGAAATTGGTAACTTTTTAAAACCAAACTATATTTCATTACATTTACTCAAACTCAGTAATTTACATACTGTCAGTTTCAATTGTCTGTACAATCTTTCATAACACTTTACACTAAGTACTATACAATAATGCAAAAGAACAGTTCTAACTATAAGTC
>JANVCL010000008.1:32797712-32808282 GCA_026546855.1 Erythroxylum incrassatum
TTAAATGGAGGCAAAGGTGGCATGATAGGATTTGTCAAAGATGAGAAGAAAAGTCAAAGAAATCAACTATTATACTTCAATCAATTTATCCTACTTATCAACCCAATTTTCGGTTCCTACAAGTTTTAGGGTCCCCTTTTGGGTCCCACCAAAATATGGCATAGTTTAATACCAAATAACAGTAGAAAATCAACCGGTTCGCCACCTGGCGATTTTTTTTCGGTCCGAAAATTTTCTCCGGAAAAATCCAGAAAAATTTCTGAAAATCCCATAAAAAGTAAAACACACTATGGAGCATTCAAAATAATTTTTCAAATACAGTAACCATGTTAATAACAATAAAAGTGCATTAGGCACGAAAACCGGGAATGTCATGTATGCATGTACAGAAATTTGCACGTGCACAATGTAACTGTGTACCAATACTAATATGCATGAACAGTCCTAATTAAGCCCAATCACTCTCATCCTGTGCCAATTTACTATTCTACCCTTCCCGTTGAGGGTGAGATGTTACATAATTAGTCTATAAAGAATAATTGCCACAATTTAAACATTTAGTCCAAAACATATTAGGATTGCCATAATAAGTTTCACATTTTCATAAATTAATTGGTTCAAACCCAACATCCAAACCAAAAATTACCATCAATTACTAGGTGTGATAGTATTCCATATCAATTTAATGATAGCAATAAGCTTAGTGAAAAAGACTAAACCCTAAATTAAATAATGTTCAACTTAGCTTTTTTGTTTATAATAATTTAAATATGCAAATCCATAAATAACTTATTTATTACTTTTACCAATCCTTCATGACAACGACAGATGAATAGCTATAGAATAATCAACATCAAATTATTTTCAGATTAATTACTATTAATTATTAATGAAGTATAAGAATATAAAAAAAGAAATGCTTGAATTAAAAATGAATATAAGTTTAGAACAAAACATTGTAAGATTACAACCAGAGTTTTAAATCTCTTTGATTCAAAATATTTGAGTTTAACAACACATAGCTTAAGTTTCAACACCAAAAATAGAAGAAAGATGAAAGATTAAGTGAGAATTAAATAGAAAACGAAAAGAGGAAGGTTGGAAGGTGTAAGACGTCCCTCCTATTGTTATTTTAGTCAAACCTTAATCTGATTCTAACTTACGAAGATTCCTATCTAAAATAAATCTAAATCCTACATAATAGGGATGTAAAGAAGTTTTCTAATTAAACTCCAACTTTTCAAGCGTGTTTGGCATTGGGCATGATCTCGCTTTATTTACGACAGTAATTTGTTCACTTTTTTTCAAAATTTGTTATTTGCACCAATAATGCCACAATTTGATCCAATCTTCACTTTTCATCTCCTAAAATAAAAAAGTATTAATTTTCATATTTAAGCACCAAAATGTATCCAAAACAAAAGAGATAACTCCAATTAATATATCAAAATAACATCTTACCATAGGATGAATGTGATTTGAGTGGATATTTCACTAAATGAAGTTCTAGGTTTTTATTTGGCCTCTTCTCTTAATTTCACTTATATTTGATGTATATTTTAAATTTTATATATACAATATAATTATAACTATTTTAATTTCACGTTTTACTTCTAATTGGCTATTGTTATAAATTGTAATAGAGAGTCATGCATATTTATTATTCTTTTTATTTGATGATATAATTATTATTTATTATATGATAAAATTGTAATACTTTAAGGACTTTATATTGTCATTACTTTTATATTTGTATAACAATTAAATCCTTTTCATATTAATCATGGTTATTATTTATATATATAAATATATATAATATTAATAAAAATAAATAGATTGATATTTTGAAATTTTATTATTATGATTTTTATAGATTATATATTATACACGAGACTATTTTACAATTTAAAAACTATTTTATAAATTTAAAAAGTTATACTAATCTATACTTAGTATTAATTGATACAAGTATAATATTGTGCTGAAACTAAATTTGGTACCAATTCGGTATTCATGATGTTGCCCTGCCTAAAAAGAGGCGAACTTAGAATTTACATTGTGACATGCTGAGAAGAATCTCGGGTTATGAGGAGGAACAGAGTTGATCGTCAAAGAAACAAACCGGAATAATAAAAGCTGCGCATTTATGGTTCGTTAACACAAATTTTTTTGTCAGTAGATACTCCACGTGCCCATTCTACATCACAGTTTTGAGTTAGGCTTATCTTTAAAGGAAGCTTAAGCAGTCATAAACGCTAGGAAGAACACATCTCGAATTCTAGCAATACTGTGCCTTTTTATATAATATATATAAATTGCACAAACTCAATCAAGCTAAAAAAAGGGGGTAATTTTAACAAAAGAGCTAGCAATACTTTTTCCACTTGCTATGTGTTGCATCAAGTTGAACAGCAACCTCTCTTTGTACCAGAGGTATCAGAAACATTGATGGTGGTTCCTTGTCCAGGAAGTGTGGAAGCTTCCTGTGCAGCCAACGCTTTCTTGCTAATAATATGGTATATTTCTGTCAATATGGTCTGGAATGCCTTCTCTATATTGGTAGCATCCAGTGCTGACGTCTCCAGGAATGATAGACCTTCCCTCTCTGCCAAACTATGACCATCCTCCTCTTGAACAGCTCTCAGATGATTTAAGTCAGACTTGTTCCCTGCCATCATAATCACAATGTTGGAATCAGCATGGTCCCTCAACTCACGAAGCCACCTCTGGACATTGTCAAAAGTTTGCCTCTTTGTTATATCATACACAAGAAGAGCACCAACAGCCCCTCTATAATAAGCACTTGTGATTGCTCGGTACCGCTCCTGACCTGCTGTATCCCAAATCTGAGCCTTCACCGTCTTTCCTTCAACCTATACCAAAGGAGTTGTAGAACATGATCAAGCGACCAGAAACGTATTACTCACACATGCTTGTCCGATTAATTCGACAAAGAATGACACATCTTTTAGCTGTTAATTACTTGCTGTCAAATTTTCTCATCATACCTATTCTTTTTTTTTTCCCCCCCCTAACATTCAACTAACAAGATCTACACATTAAAGCTTTCATAGTCGGCATGTATATGAAACAATATCAATTGATAGCACCGGCCTAGACCAACCCTATAATTAGCTCTGGAAAATAAGATACCAGAGACACAATTCTAGTTAGTAGATCAAACACACATGTTCAACACAGGAATTGTGAAATTGCCCTTAGAATCAGAGATATCACTTCACATCAACTCAATCGGCCAAGAAGAGCATCACTGAAAGGACATCCAAAACAAGAACATACGCAGAACAAGGAAATTTAGAAATTTTAATTTTTGATCCATCATTTAGTGGAATAGATCGCCGCAAAAACAGAAGAAGCAAGAGGGCATGGGAAAAGTAAAGACCTGCAGAGTTCTTGTGGCGAACTCGACACCGATAGTGGACTTGGATTCCAAGCAGAACTCGTTCCTCGTGAACCTGGAAAGAATGTTGGATTTGCCTACCCCGGAGTCACCGATCAACACGATCTTGAATAGGTAATCGTACTCATGATCCACTCTATTAGCCATCCTCTCTCCGTCTGTCTCGCTACCTCGTTTCCGATCTCTGAAGCCCACCAATCACAGAAGATCTTGAGAGACTACAAGTCAAAGCTACAAAAAAGCCAAAAACTTTACACCCCAAAACTAAAAGGGGGCGAGTAGATCAATAAAAACTCGATCATTTCTCGTATTTTCCTCTAGTTTTCCACTTCCCCTATATGGGAAGTTGCGATTTGAGAAATCGAAGGGATAGTAACAGGAAATGGGTAGTTTCTTTTTTCTTCGTTACTTTACTTTTTGGGTGCTTGGGAGGAGGGAAAGAGAGAAAAACAATGGAGGGTCAGGTTTCGAAATAGGACATGAATAAATACAGAGGATGGACGGACATGGAGTGAAGATTCTGTGCTGTAGAGGGAAAGATGGTGCGAACGGTGTCGTTACCATGGTGGGAGTGTATATGAATGAGATGGCAGCCGACAGTGACAGGCCATGAGGTGGGCCGCCAGTAAATGTTTAGTGATTTCCACGCCTCCGTCGTTGATATTGGGGACCTGTCTTTTCCTTTTCCTATATTTATAATTTAAATTATTTGTTTGTTTAACCCCTCAACACCATAACTAACCATAGATTGTTTATTTTTGTTTGATTAAAAATGTAAAGGTATAATTTCAAGGGACAGGTGAATAGATAAAGGGTTTTTTTTTAGCATTAGGGAGGTTGTAGGTTCATGCACAAGTAATCTATCCGGTTCGACCGGGGATTAATTTAGATGTGAATAACATAAGATTAATATACATTCCTTCTGCTTTGCGCTTGCCCGGCGATGTTATCATTAATTTAATTTTCTTTCTTTTTCTTTTGGTCTCCTAGGAGGTGTCCATTGGGTTGAAGCCGGTGACTAATTCCCCTTCGCCGTATGATACATCCCAAATGGAGGTCACAGTTGGCCCAAGAGTTTACTGCATTTCTAAGGACAGGGATGAAACTCGGAACCTCTTAGTTAAGCGACGAAAGTATGTGTCACCTACGCCAACCCACTAAATTTTTATTTATTTTTTTATTTTCTTTCTTTGATTCGGTGATTCAGTTAAGTCACTGAACTGAATAATATGTTTTTCCTTTTTCGTCCCATTATGAGCCACTCATTTCCAACGATACCACAATATAATATAGTATGCTGTTGCTTGCTGTTACCATAACATGAATGACGCGCATGACATGCTTTGAGGGTTGAGGTAATGCACTGCCCACTGCTAATCTGTCACATTTGACCTTTTCTTTTTGTTTGTTTGTTTTTAATATAGGGGTAGTGCTCGTTATATTATGAAGGTTCTTATTCCTTCTTTTACTTTTCAAGCTGATCAATTTCGCAATGATTATGTTCCAAGTACATCCTGTGTAAATTGCTCAACTTCCAATCTTCCAACACACTCGAGCTCAGATTAAGATTAATGATTTGTGACGCATTCTAGTGGTGTTTGAGTTATATTGTAAATTACTCTAAGAAGAATATTGTGGACAATAATCCTTCTCTCTTTATCAAAAGAAAAAATTGTCCCACACTACGAGATGATTAAACCAAAGTATTATAATAATCATATAAATCTTTTACTTTTCTCTTTTAGAACAAGAAATCGACCATGCTATTAGACAAGGATGGCAAAAAGAATCGAGTGACATCCGACCTATTCAAAATGATGTCATTTTATTAAAAATGACATCGTTTTATTTTTTTATGAAAAGTAATAATAATTTGGCCATAATGATAAAGCCTCAGGTTGAGGCAAGGCCCAAGCAAGTTCGAATCTACCCCCGCCTGATGTGTTGTTATCCCTACTATTAGAATAATAGCATGCCTCTAGCTACTTGCTAAAAGTATTATCAATAAAATGAAGTTAATAACACCGAGAAATATAATATACTAAAAAGGTCATTATAACAAGACAACAAGCAGTAAGAGAGAGAATGTGACGGTGGTGACAATGCTGGTGGTCTGAGTGGCAATAATGTTGTTTCACTATCACTAGCTAAGAAGAACAATTTCAAAACTATCTTGAGTGATTAGAGAAACATGAAAAAAGGATAGTAGCAATAGAGCCCATTAGTTTATGTAATTATAGTCAATCGATTAATTGTAATTAATATATGATATTATTTAATTATTCAATGCATATATTCTTTATTTTTATATATTTTATGTATTATATTTAATATTTAAATAATTTTCTAAATAATTACTATCCAAGAGAATTCACGATGGTATCATAATTATGAGAATTAATTTGTATTTAAGTATTATTATTAAATTATTCTTAGTTATAGTTTCATCAAGATGAGATATTAAAACATTATGTTTGTGGAAATAAGAAACAGAGAAAGAATAACGAAAGACTTTGTATATTTATGTATTGATATATACATCCATATATTTATACACATTGGATGACTCAATCCTAAGAAACAAGACCAAGGAAATAATTGTACAACATTAATACACATGATTCTAGGAGAAAACTAACGATAAATGTCTGTTGATGTTTGACTTAAAAGATTATGTTTATAGGCCCCTCAAACTCAAGGTGGTATTGAAGACGCTAACTTGAGTTTGGAGCTAAGATCTTAAACACGTCGAGGCAAGTGAGATTTGGTTAAAAGATCCGCAATCTACGATTAGGATGAAATGGGAATAGGTTTTATGGTTCCTTCAAACACATGATGATGGCCAAGATGATAATGAATCTCGATATGTTTTGTCCGTTCAAGGAAGATATCGTTATGGGCAATTTGTATGGCACTGTGATTGTCATAAAAGAAAGGAAATGTTGAAGAAAAATATACACCTATATCTTGAAGTAACCGTCATAACCAAGTCAGATAGGGCTCAACATTCTGCTTCAGTTCTTAAGCGAGAGATAATCATTGTTTTTTGCTAGTAGCCAGTAGTTCATCAGTGATCAGTTAGGTCTTCAACCTAATTAGCTTCAGAGTATGCAGGTAAGTCTAATGAAGATGAATGGCTAAAGTGAAGCCTATGAAACAGGGTTTCTTGAATGTACGAAAGTATACAGAGGACAATAAAAAAGTGAGTGGTATGAAGTGTAGGCATGAACGGACTCATAATGTGAAAGTATGAACAATGTCTGGACGAGTGACAGTAAGGTATATAAGATTACCAACTAGCTATCGATAAAGTGTACCATCATTTAGAGGAGTTTCATTAGTAGCAGAAATATGATCATTAGAATCAAGTAGAGTGCTAGCAATCTAAGTGTTAGTAAGGCCAGCATGAGAGATAAGATCAGTAGCATATTTTGTTTGGGATAAACATAACTTGAACTGTTACAAGATAATTTAAGGCCCAAAAACTAGCTTAGGAGATATAAATCCCATTTCAAATTGTTTTTGAAGATATGATTTACATGCAAAGATCCCTTCAGTGTCATTATCATGTGATCAACATAGAAAAGAAGAAAAGTGCATCCTTCATCTAATTTTCATAAAAACAAAGAATAATCATAGGAGCAAGATGTAAAGCCAAGATGGTTAATGGTGGAGTTAAATTTAGCAAACCGTGCTTGAGGAGTTTGCTCATGACCATATAATGCTTTGTAAAGGTGACAAACTTTATTAAATGGATGAGCACATCCAAGTGGCGGTTGTATATATACATCTACAAGTAGATCACCATTATGAAATGCGCCCTTAACATCCATCAGGAAGGGTTCCCAATGGTTATTGGTAGCTACTGTAATAAGACTGCAGGCTGTAGTTAGGAGAGCATCAATAACAAAGGTCTCTATATAGTCAATTCTATATTTTTGAGTAAACCCTTTAGTAACCAATTGAGATTTGTATCTTTTGAATTTTTCATTACTCGAGTCTTAATTTTGTAAACCCTTAACAGATTGATAAGTGTAGATTGTATCGTATTATGGGGCATAGTTTGATATATGTTTAGCCATTAATTCAATCATTTAGTACGTGTTTAGTCTAGAATTGCGTTAGTTTGTTAAATATTTATGTCTTAAGTGTTTTATAGGTTAGTACAAGTCCTTGAGCTTAAATATTATGTTTTTGAGGTATCTTGATTCGTTTGCTAGTGTTTTAGGCTGAACATTGAAGATTGGAGGAGTTTTAGAGACATTCGGGCCAAAATTGTAAGGCCCCAAATTACACATTAGTTGGAATGATACATGTCCCTGAAAATAAATGAGATAGGTGTTAAAGTTGTGATATGAATTGAATGTGAATTGTATATGTCTTGAATTTCTGGTTTAATGGATTATACTTAGTGACTTGGAATTAATTGTTACCATTAGAGAATTGAGGTATTAAAATTTACATTTAGACTAGGAAAATGTCAAGTGGCAAGATAAGTTGGTACATGAAAATTGAATGAAATTTGGCATAGCTAAGGTATTGGCAAATGGCAGTATAATTGAATGACAAGTGGCAGCATTGATTAAGGGATAAGTGGCCTGATTAAATTGTGACAATTGGCAGCCTAAAATGGAGAACAAATGGGAGGCATGCATTGATGACATGTGCCAATGCATAATTAAGACACCTAGTAGCCTAGGTGTTAAGTTCTTGCAAAGAAGTTTCTACAACCCTCATTTTTGCTTATGTCCACCGAAATCGTCACCTCTTTTTGTTATGAAATTTACTTCAATTTTGATGTATTATCACACTAAAATTCTTGCCATATACTGAATCAAGAAGCTACCTCAAGCTATCTTCTATGCTACTGTCTTTTGGGTGTTAAGATCATCCTACACTTACCTAGATTTTGGAAGTGTATTGGTTGCATGAAGGATTGGTTTGGTTGGTTCTTTGAAGAAGTAACTTGAAGTTAATTACGTAAGGGAATTCTAACTTAATGGCATTTTGTAACATGAATTCTATTTTACTTGAATTGGAATGGAATATATATGGAATTGATGATATAATAAGGTCTAAAATATAATGTTTGTTTGATGGATTTTGCTATGGATTTTGTTTTATGAAAGACAATGGCTTGTGAGTTGTCAAATGAGTAATTTTGAGTTGAAATTGGATATGAAATTTATGAGGAGTTGGCATATAATTGAGGTACACATGGAGCATGATTTAGGGATTTTCATGTTGGTGTTTGAAATTTGGAAGAAAATGTTTAGATCTGGAATTCGCAGGAAAATGGGTAGTCCATGATCGTGGCACTCATCCCATGATTATGGGTAGATGCATTAGTTTTTGTCACGATCGTGGGCAAGACCTTAACATGGTAATCTTTGTTTTATGTAATTGTTGAACCATAGTAGGATAATATACCTTAAATTGGTATAATTGAAGTTGATTCGGGTTTGTAATGATCCTAGTTTAAGATTAGATTAATTGGTTGAAGGTTTAATAGGTTTTGGATTTTCAATTGAGGTAATAACTTATAAAAGGTGTTATTTTAATTACAAGTATCTAATTTGGAATTTATAAGTTATTAAAGAAATGAAGTATGCTTATGGACACAAATGTGATTTAAATGATATAAGTGATGGGTTAGTTATGAATGTTTATGAATTGGGAACTTAGGTGAGTATATGTAAAATGAAATTACTTAATGTCTCATTGGTAGATTGATGCAAATGCTTAAATTCACAAGGCATAATGAGTTTGTTCAAGTGTGAATAAATATATTCAGTTTGAGCGTAAGAAGATAAATTCATACTTATGCATTATTTCATTGTCAAGTGATTCTAAAATGTAAAATGTTTCGTTTTAAAACTGTCAAGTCCTAGTTGTGGTTAAATAGGCATGCCTAGAAGGGTCTGCAGTTGCTCCTGTAACTTGACACTAAGGTGTACCCTGATTATTGACACTACGATGTCTCCTAATTATTGACACTACGGTGTCCCCTAATTATTGACATTACGATATCTCTTGATTATCGACACTATGGTGTTCCCTAATTTTGAGACATAAGTCTCTTATGTTCTATGATACCAAACATGGTATCTTTTATTTTGGTCTCGTTACCCACTTCTGTTAAAAGGACTAGCAGGCTAATCTATTTATGTTCTGATATATGATACGCTCTGATGCAAGCTAAATTCTATTCTGACACAAATAAGCATAATTTGTTACAAGTTATGTTTTAATCTGACACAATGATATCTTGTTATGAGATTTTAATTTCTATTCTGAAACAAAATAAATTCTGATTTGATACAAGACATATCCTGAACTGATACAAGTTATATTATGATCTGAAAGTATTATACCGTGTTCTGATACTTGTACATTTTGTTCTGGTATTTAAATGTTTTATTCTGTATTGATGAATCATATTCTGTTTTGAGACACATAATGTTTGGATTACTCTTTAATATGAACAATTAAACATTGCTGGGGATATGATCTGATTCTATACATATGAATGCTAGACAACTGCTAGAGACAGTTGCTAGTTTATATCTTGTTTAGTTGTTCCCCACTAACCTATATGTTTAGAACGGTGGTTTTGCCTCTGTGTAGGTTCTTATAAGAAGGTTTAAAGATTTGGACAAAGACAACCGTAGTGGCCAAGAAGAAGACGTTTTATTTTGGAAATGCTTAGTTCATTTTTAGGTTGTAGTCATTATGATGAGACCGTTTTGTATTTTGTGTATATAATTTGTAATAACTATAATACAGATTGGATTTGAATTTTTAAAGCATGTATTATGATGTTTATACAATGTGTATAAGGTTAACTGTTTTCAAGAACAAATGAAAAGTAGTATATGTTTGCATGAGTTTCTTGAAAAATTTGGAATGTTATACATTGTTTAGTTTTGTTTTGTGTGGCACCTATATATGTAACATCCCGGTACCAGTGGGAAGGGTAAAATAGAAAATATGGGTTACCAGTGAGAGCTTAGAAATGCATTTGTATGTTCATGCATATCGTGACATGCCTATAGTGTGAAAAATGAATTGTTTGCACATGAAATTATTTGTACATGCATACATTGACTTTCTCGGTATATTTGGTCCTACTTGTGAGTGAATATTTTG
>JANVCL010000008.1:32808382-32827322 GCA_026546855.1 Erythroxylum incrassatum
TTCTAATAATATACATGTTTCCCATACATCTCTATGTATATGTATATTACTTACAAAAGAATCTTGGTACCTTATGATCAGATATATAATGCTCATACAGATAAAACCAAACTCTTTTGTTTTATTAATAATGAATATTTTCATTACAAAGCTGTAACTAAAGAAGATAAAGTTACATGTAAATACACTTGCGTTCCAGGGCACTATATTGACATAACTACAACAACCCTTGACGTTGGTTAGAGGTGGGATCTTTTCTATTACTTCCGTTTTTGCTCTATCCATTTCAAGTCCTTGGTGCAAAATTTTGTGCCTGAGCACTATCCCCTCCTGCACCATAAAGTAGCATTTCTCCTAATTTAGCACTAAATATGGTTCTTCACACCTTTAGAGTACCCTATCCAAATTGGTTAAGCACATCTTGAAAGAGTCTCCAAAAACAAGAAAAAACATCCAAGATACTTCCATTATATTCTCGATCATATCTATCAAGGAAAACATCATGCATCTTTGAAATGTGGCTGCGGCATTACATAATCTGAAAGGCATTTGTCTATATGTAAAGGTACCGTAATTACATATGAACGTGGTCTTCTCCTTATCCTCGAGTTAGATGAATATTTGATTGTACCCTAAGTAACAATCCAAGAAATAGTAGAATGAATGAACAATCACTCTTTCCATCTTTTGATTTATGAATGGGAGAGGGAAACGGTCCTTTTTAGTCACCTTATTGAGTTATGATAATCTATGCACACCCTACATCCCGTGACTATAATCATTGAAATTAGTTCCCTACTTTCACTCTCTATTACTGTCATTCCACGCTTCTTTAGTACACACTATACCGGGCTAACCCATTCACTATCAGAAATAGGATAAATTATCCTTGCATCTATGAGTTTTACTACTTCTTTCTTGACCACTTCTTTCATGTTAGGGTTCAATCTGCGTTGATGTTCCCTCACTGCTCTACAGCCTTCTTCGAGGTTTATTTAGTGCATATACACATTTGGACTTATACCTCGAATATCAGAAATTTACCACCCCATGGCCTTCATACGCTTTCAAACAATTGCCACCACCTCGCTCTACTTTTTCCCATCTAGTTCATTAGAGATGATGATGGGTAGGGTTTGACCTTCACCTAGGAAGGTATATCTGAGGCATGTAGGCAAAGGTTTAAGCTCTAGGGTGGGTGGTTACTCTGGGGAAGGTGGTATAGGTACTTCGGTTCAGAACAATATGTCTTGATGGATTTGAACATCTGACTCCGCTATCTCATCAACTACCTTAGCCTAAACCTTGTTCTCCTTCTCTACTGCATTGTACGTCTCCCTTTCAACAAAGTTCACTTTTACAATGCTACCATTTACTAGGTCTTATACAATTTTATCCATAATGTTAGTTTTCATAAATGTGTTGCTTTCCTTCGAATTCTTTAAATCCTTGTTCATATTAATTTCCACTTGGTCTTCACCAATCCAAAGCGCCAGTTTCCCTTCTTGAACATCAATTAATGGTTTTCCTGTGTTCATGAAAGGTTGTCCAAGAATCAATGGATAGTTTTTATCCTCTTCAAAGTCAAGAACCAAAAAATCCATATGAATAATGAACTTGTCCACTTGGATCAAAACATCTTCCATCATTCCAAACGGTCTTTTAATAAATTGATCAGCCAACTGAATTAGCATTAAAGTTGGTTTGATCTCACCGAGTCCCAATTTTTATAATATTGATAAGGGCATAAGATTGATTATAGCTCTTAAATCACATAGACACTTTGTGAATTCAAGTTCACCCACTACATAAGGTATTGTGAAACTACCCAAATCTTTCAACTTAGAAGGCATCTGGCTCGTGATTATAAAACTACAAGTGTCGGTTAGGGCTACCGTTTGGTTATCTTCCAAAGTACGCTTTTTCAATAATACGTCCTTCAGAAATTTGGCATATTTGGGCATATGTTCCAAAGCCTCTACGAATGAAAGATTTATCTGTAACATCTTTAATTTCTCTCTGAATTTTGCAAACTATGCATCTAGCTTAGTCTTTTGCAATTGTTGTAGTATAGTGGTGGGTATTCCTACCTGTCACATGGGCAACTCAAGTTCGAACCCCGACAACGGCGCCAAAAACTTATTAGTCACAAGCTTTACTATTTATAGCCTTTAAAATGTCGCAAGTGCACGGGTCATGAATTGTATTATGTGAAGGGTCGATCCCACGAGGAGTTGTGGACCAATCTAATCTTAAGTTATCTAAGGCTAGACAAATAATAAAATGAAAATAAAATAGGAAAAGAAAGTAAACACGGATGATTGTCAAGATATTAATTTGTAAAATTAACTCAATGAAATCAAATATTGAACGCCAACAATTCAACAATGGGAAATCACACAAGATAATTTATCAAATTATGAGGGAAGGATTTATCCTATCATCAATGTCAATATAATCACTTTTGTGTTGTTAGGATGTCAGTTAAAGACTATCGTAGGGTGGATTACTCTCTCGAGTTATAATCACTAAGCCTTAATTAATAAACCTTAATCAAGTTAAGTCACCGAAATTGTTATCTCTCGATTAACTATCGGTCCACAACCTAATTAGTTCTTAAGCTCTCTAATAAATTGTCGGGTCTCACATATGATCTCTCTTCGTACAATAACCGATAAGATTGATTATATAGTCTATTGGATCACTTAACTTTCATTAACCTAACCCAATCATTTTACATTCGATTCACCCTCTTGGTTTATTAATGAAGCATAAAGCTACAGTAATCAATCGCAACACCTAATCAAAATAACATAAAACTTATTATATCAACATTGAATCAAGTTTAAATTCCTAAGAAAAGTTAAAACATCATCCTTGATTCAAAATCCATCATTATTCAATCCATCTCAATCTTATACAACAAGTGAATGAAAATGAAAGATGGAAATAGGGATTAAACTTGGGTCAAATAACCTGGGAAGCCAACAATGTCGAAAGACCTGCTTCCTCTCTCCTCTTCTTCTACTTCTCTCTTTTCTTCTTCTCTTCTCTTAAAACTTTTTCCCAAAATGGCTTAATGGAGGCTTGCTTTTGTTTTTTTTTTTCTTTTTTAGAACATTTTCTAATTAGAACAATCCCGTGCTCCAAAGGTCAGACATGTCCCTAAAAAATGAAGTTTGAAAAGGAGGGATGCACTGTCTGTTCACCTTGATTTCCCTTTTATCACGGTCGTAGTAAAACATGCCACGATCGTGGCTCCTTGCATCTGCTTCTGTCACGATTATGACTTATTGGCCATGATAGTAGGCTTAGGTTGTGGATCTTCTATGAATCTCCTCTGTTCTTCTATATTTTCCTTGAAACACTAATAAACACATCACGATACCTCAAAAACATAAAATTAAAGCTCAAACACATTCTCTAACCCACAAAACACTCAAGGCACAAATATTTAACTAACTAACACAATTCTAGCCTAAACATGCAATAATTGATTAAATTTAACCAATAAACACATCCTAAACTACCCATAAAACATTATGCAATCTATGACTATCAAATGTATATAGGAGAAAGATAACCATACAACATCATAAATAAGGTGGTGATAATTTTTGTATGATACGTACGTAGTATTATATTGCTATTATGCTAATGGTATCCATTCATAACATCAAGTGTGTTTATCTCCATAGGAGCACAATAGTTAAGTCTCTAATATTTTATTTATTACCTTTATGTGGTCATATTGAAGGTGATATGTAGTTGAGAACTTCAAACATTCCTTGCAACTTGAATGTTTTCGTCTAAAATACACTTAAGAAGAGAAGTTATATTTCATTAGGCTCGGCATTGTGTGATGTTAGGCTTATGCCCCTTTAGCCTAAACCCAGTCCAAAAGTTCTTATAAAGGCCCAAGCTAAAGCTTGGTTAGGATTTGGGTGCCTCGAAGCCCAATAAGGCTTTAAGGAAAGATTTAAATTTTTTCCCTTGAAAGCAATGACTCTTTGATCTTGGTATAGTAACTCTATATCTACTCTATAAACATGGCTAGAACCTTTTTCCCTCTTTTTCTAATGGACATATGACTTTCTTAACTTTCTCAGGCCTAAAGGCTTTTAACCTTGAAGAAAATATGCTAATCTCCTTTTTAATCTCTTCAACATTCATATCAATCTTTCTCTCATCACGATCTTCTAATTCTACCGAAATTTCTTGCTAAGGGAGTGAAACCATTTTAGAAACGGGCATCAATTGATTAGCTATTGAAATATTTGGATGAACAAGTTTTATAAGTACAGAGGAGAATGCTAAAAAATAGAGAGAGGCAAAGGAGTTATAAAAAACGAGGTTGATGTTCTCTTTGTTGGAATTTGAGTCAAGAAACTATGACCATGAAGAGGAATTAATCTTAGCTAAATCCTATGCACCATCATTGTCAAATGTTGTATTATTCCATATTTGAAGCTCTGATATGTCAATGGCATTTTAAAGGAACGCTAAAGGCAGGTGGCAACAGTAAGAAGAGAAGATAAACTCACTATGCTATGATTTTGTTTTAATTATGCTAAATTGGAGACAACGGTGAACTTATGATAGCAAACGACATCATTTTTCCTATCAATAAATGATTTCATTTTAATAATGTTCAAATCAGACATTTAGCCTTTAGGCTGGGTTGGAATGTAAGTCTTAAACATAAACCTATCATAAAGAATAAAAATAAAAATAAAAAAGCCCAATCTCAATCTAAAACTTGGTCGAATTAAGCCAAGTATATTCACTTCAAGCCAGGCTAGGCCAAAATTAAGCACAAATTCCAAGCCTACTAACACACTTATATTTTCACATATCTTTAGGAATTAATTCAGAGTCATTTACATTCATTTTACATTCATCTATAGCTGGTTTATCATGTTTTAGCATTATTTAAGGTTCGTTGACGTAAAATGCATAAATAAAACAAATAGACTCGAATTGCACAGTTTTTAGATTTCTGGCAGACTTGACCTCTAGTCATTGTGGGATTTTTATCTCAAAATTGGTTTTGCCAAAAATTGTGAAATTTCATACCTAAATTCTTGACTCATTGAAGGAGTTTTTGGGACCAATTGTAGATTTTTCTGAGCTGGAATTTAGGAGAAATAAATTCTCAAAAGTTGTGCCAGTTTCTGGATCGCCAGAATGACCTTACGACCATATTTCAATCATAACTTTTGACTCAGGTGGTGGAATTCAGTGATTCAAGCCTCAGATTGAAGCTAACTCAAATAAAAAGCTACTGATAAAATTTGACATCCTAAATCTTCAATGTTTGGTTTTTATGCACTGTTAAAATTAACCCTAAAAAATTGGCAGGAAAGTGATTCATTGTTTGTCTCTAAATTAGGTCAGCCACCTCATCATTCTGGGGGTTATAAAACACGAATTTTGTCTCTAGGTGTAGATCAGCCTCCTTTGGGTAGTTTTCTTATAACCAAGCTGAAGTCCTTCTCTCAAATCCCAGTCGAAATCCTTCTTCTCTTCTTTTCTATTTTTAGACGCAAATTCCTTGGAGAATTGGGTGGTAACCAAAATGTACAAGGTATGTGTGGCTAAGCTTTTAATTCAATTATAAAGGGTAATACCTTTAGAACCAATATCAATTCATAAGGATTTAATCTTAATCGATTCCTGTGTTTGTGATTTGCAAACATGTGTTTGAATTCTGATCCTTTAATGGCTAATCTGAACTCGTAAATCTTAAAATCCAGAATTAAGGTTTATAAGGGACTTTTGAACGCTATTCAATTAATTGATGGTAGTAGCTGCTAGATTAATTGATTTATAGCTAGGTTGTTGATAGTAGTTGTCAAACCTACCTTGAGAGAATTCGAACTTTGTCTTAAACTGATGATAATAGTTGTTGAGGTTTTTAAGGCAAGATCATTAAACCAACTATCGTAATGCTGGTACGCGACATAGGTGGATTAGTAGTTATGAACCATATGATTGTTTGCAAATATTTGTTTACTTAGTAGTTAAGAAGCATAAAATCAGTAAGTTGATGATCCTTAATTCTGCGCACATAGTACATAAATAATTCCTAGAGTTCGATGAATGAATTAATTGGTTTCATTGGTGAAATCCTTTGCAATTGAAGTTTCCATAATTCTGTTTTTATCCTAAATTCTGTTTTTATCCTAATCTTTCAATTCTGATGTCTTCCAAATTTTGATTTAGCACTTGTTTAATTTCGTATTCTTTAAATTCTGAATTGCCGAAATCACCCCCCCCCCCCCCCATTTACTTATTTCCATGCATTGATTTGAGTTTAATTGAGTTGATTTCGTTGAGTTTTGTTTGTGTCAAATCTGATTCTATTCGCATCAGGTTATCTTTTTAATTCTATTTTTTGTTAGTTGTTTCTGTTTTCTATTTTAGTAGTAGCTTGCATTTGATACTGAATCATTTAGGTTAGATTATATTTTAGATTTTAGATTTTTGTTTTGTTTCTGTTTTTGTTTCTATTTTCATTTACTAAAATTTCGTTGACAAGTTTGACAGTAGTTAGCATTCCAATATCAGATCTTTGAAGGAACGATCCCTACTCTTATATACTACTTGTTATTCGTGTAGGGTTAATTTGTAAGGGTAATGACACCTAACAGGTAAGTCTTTTTATTGTTTCCTCGATGGTTATAGTGGATACAATCAGATTGTGATCAATCCCAAAGAACAAGAAAAGACTACATTCACGTGCCCCTTTGGCACATTTGCATATAGAAGGATCCCTTCGGTTTGTGCAATGCCCCTGTGACTTTTCAACAATGCATGATGAGTATCTTTTCAGATTATGTTGAACAAATTATTCTGGTATTCATGGATGATTTTTCTGTTTATGGTGATTCGTTTGAATATTGTCTTGAAAATTTACCTTTAGTGTTGAAAAGATGTTTGGAAACTAGCCTTTTTTCTGAATTATGAGAAGTCTCATTTTATGGTTGAACAAGGAATTGTTTTAGGGCATATGGTTTCTTCACGTGGTGTAGAAGTCGATAAAGCCAAAATTGATATTATTTTTTCTTTGCCTTACCCCTCATGCATGAGGGATGTTCGTTCTTTCCTTGGTCATACAGGATTTTATCAACGCTTCATCAAGCGTTTGCAAACTTTTAGCAAAGGATGTCAATTTTTTTCGACGATGCATGCAAACGGGCATTTGAAACTCAGAAACAAAGCCTCACATCTGCTCCCATCATCCGACCACCGAATTGGGAGCTTCCTTTTGAGATTATTTGTGATGCAAGTGACTTTGCCATGGAAGCAGTCATTGGACAGCGAAAGGGGCGACTTTTGCACGTTATTGCCTATGCTTCTCGCACTCTTGATGACGCACAACTCAACTACCATACGACTAAAAAAGAGCTATTTACTTTTTTGCTTTCTTTAAAAAAGTTTCAGTCATATTTATTGGGTACTAAGGTTATTGTTTTTTCTAATCATGCAGCCCTTAGGTACCTCATACAGAAAAAGGAGACCAAACCAAGGCTTATCCACTGGATTTTGCTCTTACAAGAGTTTGATCTCAAAATCAGGGACAAAAAAGGTGCTGAGAACCTTGTTGCTAATCACTTAAGTAGATTGCACAACAATGATGCCAAGGTCGGACCTATTCGAGCTAACAACTATAACCAAAAGTGCTTAATGGGAAGCAACCCATTAGAGATAAATCAGATTTGATTTCTTCTTTCCCTTCTTTCTCATTTAAGTTTTTGTTGCTTTTTCTAGGATTTGGATTTTGTTTCTATTTTTCAGATTTGGTGTGCATCTTCCTTTTTGCATTTACTTCACCATTGAGGACAATGTTGTGTTTAAGTGTGGGGGAAGACTTTAGTTCGTTTCTAGGTTAAAATGGTAGTCTAGGTTCGGATTTATGCTGTCTTTTAAGGGGCAAATTGTTGCACCTTCTTACTCTTGCTTGAACTTGAGAAAATTTTCACTTTAGTTGCATATTTTGCATGAAATAAACCATAAAATTTGAAAAAAAAAAGAGAGTTCTCAAAAATTACAAAAATGTTTTATGTTTTTCTTACATCTTAAGTGTTTTAGCTTTCTTTTGGATTCCCAATCATTGAATGAGTTCAAGTATTATGCGTGAGATTTGGTTAATAACGATGAATGCATAAAATTGATGAATGGGTTTTAACATAACAATTGAGCTTTCTAGATAGCAGACTGACCTTAAAACTATATTGTATTAACTTAATTGATGACCTATGTAAGCTTTTATGCCTTCAACATTATTCTTTGTTGTGTGCATTCTTTCAATGGTATAATTCTCTAAAACTTGCTTAATATCTTGATTTAGCATCCTTGCATGAATATGATAAAGGCATCCAGGTTAAACCACTTAAACTTAAATAGCCAACTTAAAGCATGATTTCCATTAGAAAACCCCTTTGAGTTTTTATCCTTTTCTTTGCTTTACACATTTTTAACTTAGCCTTAATCTCATTTTTATACTATATACCCTATGGCCAAGGTTAGTAGAGCATTTATTGGCAAAGTTGAATATGTGATTTGGTTGATATATGAGGATGTGGTATTAATCTGAATGTTTGGCTATGAACACAACTCAGCATTGTTGAAAAAAAAAGAAGAAAAAATAAAAAAAGTTTCTACCATGAGATGAAAAAGAAAAATAAAAGTGTTTCCCAAGTGTTTCGAATTATATACTTTTCTATGGGAAGTCCGAATGGAATGAAAAGAAGGGGAGTTGTTTATGTTCAATTTGCATAATTATGTGCCTGGATACATACATGTACATGAGTTCGATGATATTCTGTATAGCTCTACTTCCTTTGCTTTAGTCTTCTCTTATCTTTCTTTACCTCACCTTTAGCCAAGCCCCATTACAACCATGTTAAAGGCCTTGATTTATGTATAGGATATGCACACTTTAATAGTGTTGTCAAGATTGAAAAGCAAGCATATGGCAGAATGTATTATTTGATCTAATTTTGAGAGTTACATATTTGAGCCTAAACAATTTGAGGGTTGGAGTGTATGTCAATGAGAGAACTTATTATTTCGATATGGTGTAGATTTCCTCTAACTCTATTATGCTTGATTAGCTCGACTGTTACATATAAATTTGGTTGATTGATTTTATATGTTGATCGTGGTAAACCGAGTTCTAATTATCATGTTTGAATTACTTGATATGATTGGGGATCTAATTTGAATGCTGCATAGTTAAGTATTTTTCTTCGCATTACATGTTTTTGTTTTTCTGCACTTTGTTTTTCAGGTTTTCTGTGATGCTATTTTCTGTTCTTTTTCTTACTTGAGGACAAGCAAGAGGCTGTTTAACATGGTTAAGGTGTGTCTCAATTTCCTCTTCCTATTCCAAGGCAATCCCCTTCTTTTTCCGCTCAATAAGAGCCCTTCTACTATGAAGCTTAATAGCTTAGACAGATTCCTTGGGATGCAAGGCTTGAGAGAGCAGCCTACCACTATTTTGCGCCTCAAGTCTACTGATCGAGGATGTAATTTAGCCCAATTATTTCTCAAGATTTTGAATACTAGCATTAATTTTCTGCTGGAAAGATATGAAGTTTTACTACATTGGAATAGTGTTAGTAGTCGTATATTTTACAAGTTCCTTCAAATCAAAAACTTCAGAATTAGAAGTAGAACGAGAAGGAACCGAATTATGAGGATTTGGCTTTGAGGCATAAGTCTGATTTTGCTGGAAACCAGGGGCATTTACACTCTTCCTCCATTGTTCATCAGTTGTTGTGGGTTTCCATAGTGTAAATTCGGATGGTCGCGCCACCACGGATTGTACATCGACGAGAATGGATCATATTTGCACTGTGGATTCACGTTGAATCCACCACCGATCGCATGGGCATATTCCGTCGAGTTGTCCTCCATTGTAAGACACAAATCAGAAGTGTGTCCACTAAAAGAACAAATGTCGCATGTCTTGACTTGCAGCACACTACCACTCAACATAACACGCATTAGCGAGGTTAGCTCATCAACTTTATTTTCTAATGAAACACTACTTAACTCGCTAACACGTTTCACATGGAATTCCCCTCATGTGCCAAACTGTTTAGAATTTGTTGCCATATTTGAAATCAAGTAATGGGCAGCATCGGGCATCTTGTCTACCAAAGCACCTCCACTTGCGGCATCAATGATGCTCCTAGGGCATCTTGTCTATCAAAACCCCTCCATTTGCGGCATCAATGATGCTCCTATCTTGGGGTGTCAATCCCTCGTAAAAGTATTGAATGAGAAGCTGGTTGGGAATTTGGTGGTGGGGGCATTGTAAGCATAGCTTCTCAAACCTTTCCCAATACTCGAAGAACGTCTCACCATGCATATGTCTTATGCCACAATTTTCCTTTCAAATATTTGCAGCTTGCGAAGCGGGAAAGTACTTCTCTAAGAACATGGGCTTCAAATCGTTCCATTGTGCCACCGAACTAGGGGGAATCGAAAACAACCACTCCTTGGCCGGACCTTTCAATGAGAAAGGAAAGGCTTTTAGTTTAACCAAATTCTCATCCACCCCTTGCGGTTTCATTCTATTGCATAACATGTGAAACTCCTTGAGGTGCACATGTGGGTCTTCTCCTACAAGAGCAATAAAACTGGGCAATAAATGTATAAAATCATACTTTAATTCAAAATTAGCATGCTCTACATTAATACACAAAAGTTGGTTATCAAGGTTAGGAGCAGCAAGCTCCTTCAACGTTCTCTGTGCATTGATTGCCATATTTGTGAATTCTATTTGTGAATGCTCTGGCTGCTGGAAAAGGTGTGCAAAACTCGAAAGTTCTTCCTCCTTCACCTTGCGCAACGTGCACGGCTTAAAGAGGGGTGATCACGGAGGTGTGCGATTGATGAAGAATGATTGCTCTTCGTAGAATTGCTTGATTAATCCGTCTAAAAGTTCATGCTCCGAACTACTAGACATGCAACCTACAAAACAAACACAAATAACAAAAACAAGCTGAAAATACGTTAGCAAACCGTTAGATAGATCTCTAGAAACGGCGCCAAATTTTGACAAGGTGTTGTTACCCTTGCAAATTAACCCTACACAAATAACAAGTAGTAGATAGGAGTAGGGACCGTTCCCTCGAAGATCTAATATTGAAATGCTAACTACCGTCAAACTTGTCAACAAAATTTCATTAAACGAAAACAGACACAAAAACATAAACAAAACAAAAATCTAAAATGCAATCTAACCTAAATGATTCAGTGTTGAATGCAAGCTACTACTAAACCAGAAAATAGAAACAACTAACAAAAAATAGAATTCAAAAGATAACCTGACACGAATAGAATCAGATTTGACACAAACAAAACTCAACGAAATCAACTTAATTAAACTCAAATAAGTCACGAAAATAAGTAAATGGGGGGGGAGGGGGTTTGATCTCAAAAATTCAGAATTTAAAGAGCACAAAATTAAACAAGTGTTAGATCAAAATTCAGAAGAAAAAAAACAGAATTGAAAGATTAGGATAAAAACAGAATTTAGGATAAAAACAGAATTACGGAAACTTCAATTACAAAGGATTTCACCAACGAGACCAATTAATTCATTCATCGAACTCTAGGAATTATTTATGTACTGTGTGCGCAGAATCAAGGATCACCAACTTACTGATTTTATGCTTCTTAACTACTAAGTAAACAAATCTTTACAAACAATCATAGGGTTCATAACTACTAATCTACCTATATCGCGTACGAGCATTATGATAGTTGGTTTAATGATCTTGCCTTGAAAACCTTGACAACTACTATCATCAGTTTAAGACAAAGTTACTACTAGCAACAACCTAGCTATAAATCAATTAATCTAGCAGCTACTACCATTAATTAATTGAATAGCGTTCAAAAATCCCTTATAAACCTTAATTCCATATTTTAAGATTTATGAGTTCAGATTAGCCATTAAAGGATCAGAATTCAAACCTATGTTTGCAAATCACGAACATAAAAATCAATTAAGATTAAATCCTCATGAATTGATATAGATTTGAAGGGTATTATCCTTTACAATTGAATTAAAAGCTTAGCCACACATACCTTGTACAAGTTGGTTACCACCCAATTCTCCAAGGAATTTGCATCTAAAAATAGAAAAGAAGAGAAGAAGGATTTCAGTTAGGATTTGAGAGAAGGACTTCTGCTAGGTTATGATAGAACTACCTAAAGGAGGTTGATCTAAACCTAGAGACAAAAGTCATGTTTTACATCCCCCACAATGATGAGGTGGCTAACCTAATTTAGAGACAAACAATGAAACACGTTCCTACCAATTTTTTAGGGTTAATTTCGACAGTGCATAAAAACCAAATGGTGATGATTAGGAGATCAAATTTTATCAGTAGCTTTTTATTTGAGTTAGCTTCAATTTGAGACTTGAATCACTGAATTCCACTATCTGAGTCAAAAGTTATGATTGAAATATCGTCAAAAGATCATTTTGGCAATATAGAAACTGACGCAACTTTTGGGAATTTATTTCTACTGAATTCTAGCTCAAAACAATTCTGCAATTGCTCCCAAAACATTCTTCAATGAGTCAAGAATTTAAGTATGAAATTTAAGAGTTTTTTGTTAAACCAAATTTCAGATAAAATTCTCACAATGACTAGAGGTCAAGTATGCTAGAAATCCAAAAACAATGCAATTCGAGCCTATTTGTTTCATTTATGCATTTTACGTCAACAAACCTCGAATAATGCTAAAACAGATAAACCAACTATAGATCAACGTAAAGTGAACGTAAATGACTCTGAATTAAGTCCTAAAGATATATGAAAATATGAGTTTATCATCCACCTATCACTTACTATACTTTTTTAACATTCTAAGGAGTTTAAAAACATAATTAAGGAACACCTGAGTTATCTTTACTATAATGCAAGGATGGTTAATGGCTATAAAATGATCATATTTGTAAGCCTATCCATGTGTACAAAAACACTTGATTTCCCTCTAGATATCAATAAAATTTCCTAAAATTGATCATTTTTAAAACCTTTTTAAAATAAGTAAAGGCTACAGCTTTTTAAGGGATGCAAGGTTTTCATTTTCATTTTTATGGTATATCAGACACCCCTTGATATAATTTTTAACATCCCACTTAAACCTGTCTAATAAAAAAATTTTGTATCTTTTTAGTGGTTGTAGCCCTGGGTGACCTCCTTATGGTTCATCATGACTTATTGAGAATAATTTCATTTGAAAGATATTGTCAAAGCCAAACACTAACTTTCCATTGCACCTCAATAATTACTCTCTTTGTTTACAATTGCTTAAGTTCATATATCCTAAATGTAGTTTCTTAATGATAACTTGAATGATCATATCTTTCTCATAACCCATCTTAATTTCATCTAATAATTAAATATAGACCTGTGAGATAATTAGGGTTAATAATTTAGTATTAGTTATCCTTGATACAACATTTGTTACTTTGTTCTCCTTCCTACTTCTATACACAAGTTCCAAATTATACCTAAATAAATTTTGTAGCCATGTTTTTTGAAAAGATTGAAGATTCTCTGTTCTAATAGGTATTTGAGGCTTTAATGATCGATTTGTACCTTGAATTGCCTGCTATTGAGGTAATTCAACCATTATTTGATGATTGTTAAGAACTTCTTCTTATATGTAGAAAGCTCTAAGTGTTTTGCACAAATATATAATGAGGAGCCTTTCTTATTAAAGAACAAGTCTTAAACATGTTCCATATGCATATGCTTTTATGATGAATGATTGTGAGAAGTTAGGCACTACAAAAACTAATGTTTCCATAAAAGCCTATTTTAACAACTTAAAGATTTTTTTTTCCTTTCCTAATTCCACTCACTAGTATCTTACTTATTTAAAATTTCTATTAGAAGAATGCCCAAGCTTGCATAATTCTTCTTAAACCTCCTGTAATAACTATTAAGTCTCAAGAATCCCTTTAGTTCCTTGCATGATCGCGAAACTGGCTGATTGTGAATGGTTTCTATCTTCTTCTCATCAGTAGCTACTCCTTTAACTAAAGTTGAGTGACCTAAGTATTCAATTTTCCTTGGCTTAAAGATACATTCATTTATTTTAATGAACAATTAAATAGCTTGAAGGATTATTATAGCTTTTTAGAGATGATCTAAGTGTTAATGGAAGGAGCACTTATATTAAAATATCATAAAAATTACTAAAAAAATTTCTTTAAGAATAGTATAAATATCTCATTCATTAAGTGTTAAAAGGTTGATGGGGAATTGGTCAATCCAAAGAACATGGCTAATAACTCACATTGACGTTTATAAGTTTCTCAAGGTTACCTTAGCTATATCCTCCCTATGAATTTTAATATGGCAATAAACGGATCTCAAACTAAGTTTAGAGTTCCAACTTAATATATGTAATGCATCGAGTAGTTTTTTAATTTGGGGTATAGAGAACTTATCTTAGATTATGTTCTTATTGAGCTCCCAATAATCAACACATAAGAGTCGTCTTTCTTTTTCACTAGTAACTATATATGCATAGGGTCTAAAGTTGTGTTTGATAAACCCTCATTAGATTAGCTCCTTGAATGCCCTCTTTATCATGCCCTTCTTTTCTTTAGAGTATCTATAGGTCAAATGTTGATTAATTGTATTCTTTCCTTTAATATAATTATATGAACCTACCCTTAGTAATATGTAATTGGTGGGGTTATCTAAATACTTCTCCAAATTATATAAATAATCCTTTAAACTCGTTAAATGCATTAGACTATTATTCTAAGTTCATTTGTCTCATTCAGTACTCTAATGAATGTGTAAGTTGCATCATATACAAGCCTCCATTTTTGGATCCTTTCAGTATCTTAATTAAACCTCGCCAAAGAATAACTTAACCTTGTTTACTTGGGTTCCCTGTTAGTAGTACTAGGTGGTCCTCCCATTTAAACTTCGTAGTGTGAGTTTTGAGATTACACAACACATTGTTGAAAGTTCATAATTATTTTATCTCGAATACCATTCCATAACCCTTAAAGAAATGAATAATGCCTCAATTGTAAATGATATACTTTGTGTCTCCACACAAATCCTTTGTAAGATTAATGATAATTCAACTTAATCTTACCTCCTAAAGCAATTTGTATAACATGTATCTCCTCAGTGATACCTTGGCTCCTACTTACTACTACCTCCTCTAAAAAGTTATAGGTGCATCCATTATCATTCAATATTTGAATGATATTTCTTTGGCGATACCCCACCACCCTCATCTAATTATAGTCATCCTTATTGATGATTTTCAATATATCTTGAAAGGATATATTTGGCACCAATGGTTATTTATCAGTTTCCCTTACTAAAACCCTCCTTTTCCCCTTCCACGCTACTCCTTTCATCGTTTATAGTTGGAATTGTTTATTTTTATATTTATGCTTTTGGAGTTCATTGCACCAAAAACATAGCGTTTTCTTTTTCCCATCAAAGTCTCTACTACTAACCGTTTTATAACTACCACGACTTCTAATGAAGATGGCTTAAGGTGTAACATCTCGGTATCAGTGGGAAGGGTAAAATAAGAAATATGGGTTACCAGTGAGAGCTTAGAAATGCATTTGTATGTTCATGCATATCGTGACATACCTATAGTGTGAAAAATGAATTGTTTGCACATGAAGTTAGTGTAGTTTTGAGCGTAGCGTGCCTTTAGCGTGGGATATGTACTGGAGTGGCCTCTGGGCATCCCGGTGCGTACTCTGCGGTAAGGGGGCGCTACAATATATCCTTTTAGGGGGTATGTGGGTGTTATAGAAACAGTGGCCCACGATTGTGGCATGTCAAGCCGCTATCGTGATAGAAGCCTAGGGAATGGCCCACGATTGTGGCCTGTATGCCAAGATCTTGACAGAAGGTTCTTATGTGAGCCATAACTGTGGCCTACGTCGGGATTTTTTTAGGGATGTTTTGGACCTTTTGGACCCCAAAAAAACCCAAGGGTTACCTAAAACATAAGAGGATATAAAAAGAACAAAAAGAGGCAAAGAAATAAGCTTTTTGCATCAGCCACCTTAAGAAACCCTAGAGAGAGATGATCAAGAGATAGAGGAAGAGAAGAAGGAAGAGAGAAGAGGAGACGAAGTTGACTCGAAGTACTTCCTAGATCAGGAGGTTTCCTAATGTCGCTGCCTCCCATCATCCATTTTAGATTTTATTTCCTATTCTTGTCAATTTTATTATTGTATAGAATTGGGTTGAATAGTTATGATATGATATAAAATGTCGAGGATGTTCTAAACTCACCTTTGGAGTTTTATTCTTGAATGAATGGGAATCTAATTGTTTATGTGCTTATTAGATATTGTTGGGGTTTGATTATACTATTGCATAATTCGATAATAAACTGATAGGGTGAATCCAATGAAAAATGATTAAATTGGACTAGCGAGAGTTAAGTGATTTAATATAAACCAAAATTAAATCAGATCGATAATTTGTGTAGAGAGAGATCTTGTATAGGTTTCCGATATTTTATTAGAGAACCTGAGAACTAATTAGGGTTTTGGATAGGTTATGAATTGAGAGATTGCAACCTCCATAATCTGATTAAGGTTTATGATTTAGGGTTAATGGTTATAACACGAGAGAGAGTAATTAAACCTGGGCAGTCTAGAACTAGCAATCCAATAATTTATAATCAGTTAGGTTAGCATTAAGGATAGATAAAATTCCCTTTCTCTCAATAGGTAATTTCCTTCGGTTACTTATTGGGTTTGTTGCAAATTGCTTAATAATCAGTATTTTTGTGTTTGAATCTTAATTTGATTGATTGAATTAAATTCTCATATTAGTTTCGTTGCACCTTGAATTTTTGTTATTTGTTTTTGGCCTTAGATTTTAGGATTAGATTAGTTCCCTCCTCGTGGTATTGACACCTTTTGTACCACGCTAACGAATCTTGCTCTTGCAAATTATCAAGGGTTAATAGTTAAAACTTACACACAACCAAAACCTAATCAAGTTTCTTGCATTGTTGCTAGGGAGGTGTAGGATTAGTCTAATTCTTTTAGTTGAAGGATAAAAAAAGAAGTGAAAAGAAAGAAAGAGAAGAAAGTTTGCATGCAAGGTATAAGACACATCAATTCGAACATTCCAAAGAAAGAATGGGGAATCTTAAGAGCTAGATGCCAAAAAGAGAAAGAAAGAACAATCATGGAGGATATATATGGTAGTTGTGAATTAGTGTGTGTTTTTCTAAGATTTGGCATGTGTTTCTTGCATAATAGGTTATTATTACGGTGTTTTAGGACTTATTTTGAGTGTTTTTGCTTACTTTGATCTTCATGGTTGTTCTTTTATGTTTGATGTTGGTTTAGGGTAAGAATTGATCATTTTGGTATAGGAATTAAGGGTGGCTGCCTTTATGATTGAGCTAGGGACTAAGAGATGAGAAGAGTAGTGGAGGAGTTGTAAAACAAAAACCCACGATCGTGGGAATGGGCCTGCTTCCCACGACTGTGGGAAATCTCTTCAGAATGTTTCTGCCACATTAACCCAACCGTGGGAAATCTCTTCAGAAACAAAAATTACTATAATTGTATATTGTTTTAAGTACAGGGATAATTCCCACAATCGTGGGAACTGAGACAGAATGAACTTTCACTTGTTTTTAGGGTTTTATGATTTATCTTGTGATATATAAGGGCACAAATCCCGAGGGCCGAAAGAGGGTCTTGGGAAACTTGCCTCCTTGAGCTAAAAGACAAATTGGGAGCCTAGAGAGAGGTAGAGAATCAAGATTTTCATTCCCAATTGGGCAAAGAGCACACCAATTCTAGATTTTCCAGATTTGGGCAAAGAAGAGGAGGAGCTTACTTCATTTAGTTCTTATTTCATTTTTTCTCTTCTAGCATCTTTATTATGGATTGTTTGGTTGTTGGGGATGATAATGACATTATGAGTGGCTAAAATATTTTGTTTTTTGAACTATTTGTGAACCTTTAGTTGTTGATTTAATAATAAAAATGTTTATGTTATTTATTGAACTTAAACCTTACAACAAATCGAGAGAGTGAGTTTGGTAGTATGCGTTAAATGTACAAAGAGAGTTGACATTTAATAGATCTATAGAAAAAGTTATTGATTTATTAGGAAGAGATTTCAATATATTGATATATTGCCTTAAGATAGCTTCATATCTAGTTGAATGTTTAGCAAAGGCTTTATGTAACATCCCACCCCCTACTGGAAGGGTAAAATAGTAAATTTGACATAGGACGAGATAGATTGGAATGACTTAGGACTCTTCATGCATAATAGGATTGGTACACAGTAACATTTGTGCACATGCAATCACTGTACATGCATTCATGATAATTCCCGGTAATTGGGCCTAAGGCAATTTTATTGTGATTAACATGGTTATTGGGTTTGAAAAATTATTTTGACTGATCCAGAATGTGTTTTATATTTTAAGGGATTTTTAGGAATTTTTCTGGAATTTTCCGGAGAAAATTCCCGGACCGGAAAAAAAATCGCCAAGTGGCGAACCGGTTGATTTTCGGTACCGCAATTGCTATCAATTAGTACTAGCCTATTGGATATTTTGTGGTAGGGTCGAATTATGGACCCTCAACAATGGATTGAACATTTATTTGGTATTTGGATTATTTTTTTTATGAAATATTTGATTGGTATTTGACTTTTCCACATTTGACTTTTCTTACATAAGCATTTAATGCTTAATGCTTACTTGGACTTGTTTCTCGATTCTTCTTCATTCTCCTTGCCTTTGTTGATATAGATACACGACTCCTAAAGGGAAAGAATGAAGGGATAAGTTTATTGCTTTTGTTCCTCATCAACACCAACCAAAACTCTCCTTCTCCTTCCTTCTTATTGATTTTTTTTCACTT
>JANVCL010000008.1:32892154-32903597 GCA_026546855.1 Erythroxylum incrassatum
GGAGATTTATTCCAGTTTGATTCGAATTCGATTTGCCTCCGATTCGTTTTTGCTTTGTTTCGTTCCTTGGTTTTGCTGTCGATCGATTTCGTTTTCATTTTTCGGTTGAGGTCCGGCTTCTGAGGTCGGGTCCCAACACGTTTGATACAGAGAAGGAGTGTATACTGGCTGTATATTTGGAAATACTATAGAGGATGAGCCATATATAGTCTTAGACTGTGCATATTGCATATCAGCTTCCATGCGCTGAACAATTTCTTGTATCTTCCTGAGTTATTTAGTTTTGACGTCAAAGTTAGGTCCAAAATATTGAGTAACAATATAATGTCGAAGATCAGCCTCAAGTTGCTAGATTTGAGTCTTGTATGAGTGGTACAGTTATTGGATTTGTTTATAGACGACGTCAACTTTATGTTGAGTAGCATGAGTTCGTTGACTGATTCCATCTAACTTGGAATCAATTCTTCTAAGGACTTTGTTCTATGCTACTGCATTGAATGTCTACCAGTTAAGAGCTTCATCAGAAGAATTTGAGACAAATGTTCTTTGTGAAGTGATTCCTGTAGCTCGAATATAAGGGTTAGAGATAATCCTAGTTGTTTCATCTGTACTTCTATGTAGAGAAGGAAACACTTCTTCATATGACTTAACCACTATACAAGGTATAAGAGTAGGAGTAATGACATGATTGCTAGCTTAGGCTGACAGGTAGAAGATTTCAGCATCTCACGAAGAGATCTAGGTCTGAATCTATCTGTGGGTAGACTACTAGATTTGCTGGAATCATCTGGATCTGAATCATCCTTATGTGGATGATACTATTGAGAAGGCATACAATGAGGTTTAGACTTTTTCTTCCTCCTTCTTCATCTGGCATATCACTCATTATCATCATCACTGTCTGACACAGGGTTAAGACAGAATTCACAGTTAGGTTCACACATTGATAGGTTAACATCCCATACAAAGTGTCCACGATAATGGCTTATATAGACTGGATCTTCATTAGATTTAAAATAATGGATTTGAGAGTCAGATTTACCTTCCGTATGAAAAAATATGGGTTGAATTAGAAATATAGCACCAGATGTAAAAGGTCCAAATGAATTTTCTTTGGGCTTTGCATAGATAGACTTTACTGTTCCATCTTTTAATGTCTTTAAAATTCGAGGAGTGGCTGTATGAAAAGAGTATACATGAGACTCGTGAAACACCTTCTGGTAGTTAATGATCCATTCAGTAAACATCAACTTTTCAAGCTCCACAACTGGTAATTGCTTTGAGGTCTAAATGATAGTAGTCTGATTATTGGAACGATCAACAACCATATAAAGGGCATCCAAAATAGAATTTTAAAAGTTGAGGTCCAAAACATAATTCTGCAGATGATAGATCATTTGGTGATGTAAGGTAGTCATTATGGCTGTAAGATCTTGTTCTACTCCAGTGATATGAATCTAAACTTATAGTCGTTTAGACAAAGTGGGATCATCCAACTTGATGTTAAAATCAAGAGCTATTGTCAGAATGATACTTCCATTCTTGAGAGTAGTCAACAAGGTGCCAATCAAAGCATTTTGGTACGTTGTGTAGGCAGTGTCTAGAAGAGATATCCTAGCTGTAGAAGGTATTCCCTTTCTTCCATGAAGTATGAGAACAAAGCATATAGCTCCTATATATATGTAGATGTGTATGGTTGTGTTCTCTTCGAAGAAAGATAAGCTCCTTTGGTATCTCAAACTTTACGTATTATTCTATGGTTGTGTTCTCTTCGAAGAAAGATAAGCTCCTTTGGTATCTCAAACTTTACGTATTATTCTATTGTAGTAGATCTAAGACTACATTGTTCCAATCTAGAACTCTAAATTATTTCTTTGACTTTTAGTCTAGATGTAGAGAAAATAATACGTATACTTTTTGTTCAAGAATGATCACAAGAATAAATACTGTAAGGACTCAACAAAGGTAAAGAAGATTCACAAACACGATTTTCTACATGAACATGGATTATTTCAACTAAATTTTCAATACGATTAGACAAAATACGCTTAACACTAAAAGATAGACAAAGTTGAAGATAGATGAACAGAATTATTTGATAGTATTTTCATAATTATTGGACTCTTTTCTTACTCACTCTTATTAAGAGACAATTTTACCGTCGGGCAAGACACAAAAGATGACTCTAATACTAATGTCTGAAATTTCAATAATTTCTGAGTTATCATCTGAATATATTGCTATCTGAATTGAAGTTGTGCTTGGCTGTGATTCACATGGGACATTTAATTAATTCAATAAACTACAATAAGAAAATAATCACTGTCACCATCACCTGTAAATTATATTTCTTTTGGTAGATTTAACTACCCACTTTTTGTGGTGAAGATTGAGTTACGTTACGATCACAAATATTGAAAATGAGAGTGACGATTCGTATCTATATTTTAATAATATTTATTTGCACTAAACCTAGCTCATCTTGTTGGTAGGGAATCCGTCACTATAAGGTGATTAAGATTGACTCCAAATTTCTACGCCTACCATTAACTGCAATCCAATCATAAATGGGTGACAAAACAAAACCCTGTCACTCAAGGTGGTGGACCACTTTTTCCTTTTCGATTTTCTAACTTGTTTAACAAAAGTACAATCCCAGTAATTCTAAACCATAACCAAGGATTAGTTATCAGTGTTGTTGACGGTCCAAGCGATTTTTTCCATGACATTTACAGTCAAATCTTAATTAAAGAAGATGTTGAAGCTAACCATACGCGTGCCACACAACGGGATGTCAATTCGTTGCTTTCTACGATCCAAGAGTTGCTAGCCAGAAATTGGGTTGTGTGAGTTAGTCATGTTCTTCGGGAGAGTAATAGCTGTGCGGATTGACTAGCTAATTATAACTATCATCTTTTTATTGGTGTTCATTGGCTCGTGAGCCTGTTGTAGGTCTTTTATCGCTTTTGTTTGTTGATTCGGTGGGATGGCATTGCCACGTGTCACTACATTGTAGTTTTCTCTTTTGGGCATACGCCCGTTTATGTGATAAAAAAAAGATGTTGAAGCTATCTGCCTCCGCCTTCTTCTTAATTTGCGTTAGGTCACCCGACAGTCATGAAAATCTAATCTCAAAGTAATAACTTCGTACCGACCACTCTAAAAGTGTATATGAAATAAAATAATGCAGTGGCTTCTTCAAACGTCTGAAGTTGTCTTGATGGCTATCTAGTCTTATATAATTTATTGCATATCTATATGAAGATCTCTTCGGCTTATTACGTTAATTTATTGTTGCAATTGTTTTACTTTATTCTGACTTTTTTTTGCTTATTATTTTCATTTTTATAGATATAGATAAATAGAAGAAACTTTGAGTGTTTTCATAATTCAAACTCTTAAAAAAGATTTGATGATTTGATGTGAGATTGATTCTTAGTATGAAGAATCATATTATTTGTTTGTATTGTAATAAACAATTGAAAGGCCAAAAAATCTCCAAATTAAAAAAAATATTTAGTTAAGATAAAAAATGATATAAAGCTTTTATAAGAAAATTAGTCATGATGTTAAATAATATATGCAAATTTTACTTGATAATTATCAAAATTTGAAAGACAGAAGGTAAAGACTAAACTGCAAAATTGGTAGTAAACATTCTTTTTATAGTAGTCAACATGATAGTAACAATGTTAAAGACATAATTTTTATCCAACTAGAAGTGATTGTTGTAACTAAACTAAGGAAAAGATGAAGAAAGCTATCTAAATTTTTTTACACCATGAACAACTCTTAGAGCTTAACATTCAATTTGTAGCGTATTATAATCTAAAGAAGCAATTCACAATATGGATATAGAAATAAGTAAATAGTGGTATGATGTAGATGTTTCATTTAATATTGCTCAATTTTATTATTACCAGTCTATAATGGATGATACTGCCTCCTATGATCTTATATATAAAGTTCCTTCAATTGATGACTATAGAAACAATCTTCTAAATAGCTCTATTTATAAAATAGAAAATTATTTGTATCAATGAAGAATAACTTGGGCAACTTATAAGTGTTCAATTATGTGTGTTGGTTAGATAAATAGAAAACAAAAGCTTATTATTAATTTTTGTTTATTTTGTAAAGGGGATGATTTTTTTTAAAGCCATTGGTGCATCTGGCCTCGGATAATGATATTCTATTAGAGATGTTTAATGACATTGTGAATGAAATTGAATCTTACAACATTATATGGCCCATCACTAACAATGAAGTTACTTAAGAAATGGTTGAAAAAAAGTTGCAAAGTAGGTATAATTCTTTCTATTGGACTCCTTATGCTGCATATTGTATGATGCTAAAAAATATAGAAGATGTTTGATACTTTCCTATCATTAATAAAATTATAAAGAAAGAAAGAACAATAGTTAAGTTCATCTATACTCATAAACAAGTTCTGAATTTAATGAGAAAGGATTATATCAATGGTAAGAATTTGTATCGTCTTGCCATTACAATATTTGCAACTAATGTCTTACCACTTTAGTATTTTTTTAAATGAAGAAGTTAAGAAAAATGTTTATAAGTAATAAGTGAGTTGCTTCTTATTATTCTAGGTTTAATTCTAGAATGGAGATTTCTAAGATTATACTTGAAGATTATGAATTTTGGTCTTAATGTTAATTTGTCATCGAAGTTGGTAAGCGCTTAGTAAGAATGCCTCTTTTGACTGATAGTGATAAAAAGATAATAATGAGTTACTTTTATGATGTCATAGACAGGGTGAATAAAGTAATTAAGCCAATTTAAAAAACATGTCTTCCTTGAATACACTTTACCTTGCAATCATCAATAACAGATGAAAAACAGAAATTTTCTCTCTATTGTTTACTATTGGGAAATTTATGAATTTGAGTGTCTATTTAAGACTAGGCTTTACAAAGAAAGATAAAGTTAACATAACAATACTATTAACTATTACAATAATTATTTCACATAAGATAATGCAAAATCTCTTTAGCTCACAAATAAATGTATACAAGGATGCGTGTGGTGATTTTGAGATGCTTATTACATTACATCAAAGAGATAAACTTAATCCAAATATATATTTCTTCATTTTTTTCCTTGTTTAAAATTAAATCATTATTTTATTTTAATTATGAGATTATTTTAGGACTAATTTAAAAGTGGCGTTCTAGAATTGCAAAAGTTTGCAATTCGAATTCTTAGTCCATGTGTGTGTGTAAATAGTTGTGAAAGGAATTGGAGCACATTTGAATTCATTCATTTAAAAAAAAGATTGAAACACAAAAGATTAAATAATTTGGTATTTATTCTATATAACTTCAAACTTTAAGAAAGATATGCTATTATCATTATTAAGTTGAATATATTTTTTAATAATTTAATTCCATTTGTTTACTAGGTTTTTTAATAAAATAAGTGGTTTTATAGATCTAATTCACCTTGATCATATCAATTTTTTAGCAAATTAGGTTTATAAGGAATTATGTTTTAGATGATATTCTTAGATGAAAAACTATCGACATGTTATTTCGTGTAATAAGTTTAAATGATAGTAATGATGAGACTTTCAATGATGAGAAATTCTTACCAAATTAAAATTGACGGCAATCTAATTTGAGTGGATATATCATTACATGAAGTTTTAGGTTTTATATTATATATTATATATTATATTTTAATTTTACTTTTATTTAATTTATATGTTCAATTATTTATATGCAATAAAAATATAAAACTTTTAACTATAGGTATTTTTGTTTTAAGTTTTACTTTTACTTTGTTGTGTTCCTCGACATGAACTCGTTTGTTATGCTTATAGACCTATATTAATCTTCTTATATAATGTTTTGACTTTTGTTGTATTCAATTATAATATTTTAAGTACTTTGTATTATTCATAGTTTTATTTATATATGAGAATTAAATAAATTATTGCTTATATGAGAAATATGTGAAAAGTAATATTGATAGGAATAAAGAGATAAGTGTTAAATAAAATTTATATTATTATGATTTTGGAGACAAAATTGAAATAAAGTTAAAAGCTATATACATAACATATTCAAGGGTTATTTTATAATTTTATAAAATTTACTGACTATTTTATAATTCTAAAAATTACTCGAAATATTACTCAGTACCATATCTTATCCTAACCAAATCTAGTATCTATTTCGATATGGTATTTGTAACAATGATCTTGGAAATATAAAAAATATTTCAAATATTTATATTATCATACAACAAACAATGATATAGATATAACAATTGATATTTTATATTCATTTAGAAGTATCGTTCATTTTAATGAGAAATATTATAAATAAATGGGAAATATTATAAATAATACTTAAAAGAATCAAGGAATAACAAAATATTATTAAATGTGAGTTTATTAAGTGAATTACAAGTTTACAATGAAGTAAAATAGAATTTATTTTTCTTCTTCTTCATCAAAGTCAAAGTTAAAGTCAACGCAACCAGTGCACAAGGTTCTCTGCTTTGTGAGGGTTTGATGAAGGATATGGTGTATATAATCTTTCCCTTATATTTTACAAAGCAGTTGTTTCTATGACTTGAACCTAGGACCTTATGGTCACAAAGAAGCAACTTTACCGATTGTTTCAAGACTCATCCTCTATTTTTCCTCTTCTTCTTATAGGATTTAAATTCAGAAAACTAATATAATAAAATTATTTAAATCAAACTTTTAAAGTGGCAAATAATAACAATAGTATAAACAAGGGGAAAAAATGTCCAAGGGGATGAGAATTCAATACCAAGGAAGAATTCATAGAATTACAAGAATAGGACATTCAATCTTAGCCCCGTATGAATAATTAAAGGTTAAAAATAAAATGGTTAAATTTGGGACCTTAACCTGACCGGAGGTCAAAAAATTCTGGTCAAAAAATATTGTCCTTCGAAACAATAAAAGTAACGATCTTCATTATTCTAAACCTTTCTATATTTTTCAATTTATAGAAGGCTTTAGGAGCACTATCTCGCAATCCTATCAACTCTTTGTTGGATACAAGTTATTAACTTCTAATCCTGCTAGCTTTAACTTTATTTGTCCTCTCTTCCTTAAGTATATATACTAAGGACGAGTTGGGATGGACGACCACGCAATCCATCCCAATCGCCCATTTAATCCAACGGTCACTTTCTTCCCTCCCCCTTTCTGAAAGTTCTCGAGCCACCTCCCTCTCTGAGAAAGTTCTGATCCATCCCATCGAGGAGTTATCTGTTCATTGAATGTTGTGCTCCGCAGTTATATCAATCCATCCCAACCGGCCATTTAATCCAACAGTGATATGGCTACCTCTCTTCTTGTGCCTCCCGGTTATATGATGTGTGTCTCTACATCCATCCCGGTCGTGCCTTTGTGCAAAGGTTTCTCTCTCTTGCTTTACCTCTCCGGCCTTGCCTTCCTGTGCAGCTCCTCTCTCTCGTAATTTCTTTGTTTCTCTGCAGGTGTTGCAGTTTCTCTCCGGCATGTGTTTCTCTTTCGAGTTTGGTAAGTTGTCAAGTTTTCCTTTTTCTTTTTTTGTTAATTTTTTTCCTTTCGTTTATTTTTTCTGCTCTTTGTTTTTCTGCAGATTTTCCCCGATATTTCTCGTGCGGATCTGTTCTTTCTCTCTAGGTGTTGTAGTTTCTCTCCGGCAGCTATGGTATCCAGTTCGAGTTCACCTTTTGATCGGAAACGGTAACTTAGTTCCAATGCTATTGTGAAATTGAGATGGAATTTTGTATTGTTTCTGCATTCTGAAGTCCTTTTGATTGTTAAACAGATCAATTTATGCAGGATGTTCAATATCGGTATTTTTGAGGTTCTGTTGGACCACAAGCTGACTAAGCTATATAAGGGGTCAAGTATATTGCATGCAAAAAATGATCCTCTGGTAGATTATTTTCTACTTCCAGTGTCATGCTATAAAGCTTCCATTGATTCTTATTTTTTTCCTTTTTGTCTTTGTGCAGGTGTATGAGTCAATTTACACTGTTAAAGATCCTTGTCATGGTGTTTTCAGATGGAACATCCCAATATGGAACACCCGAATTTCAGAAGAATTTACCGTAGAAAATTATAAATGGTTCGCCTCTTTAACTCCTCATTAATGGATTTGAAGGTCATGTTTTTTGTTTATAATCATTTTGTTTTACAATTATGAATAACTTCACTGGGTGAATACGTATAGATGCGAAAAAGTCATGCAGCTGGAAGATATTATAAATAATAGTTGCAGATATCTCAATAACAGTTCAATACTTGTTCAAGTTAAAATCATGTTCGTATCTTTAAGCAAGGTAGTTGGGGACTTCAATGAGTCGAACTACTACAGTTTTTCTTTCACCGTTGGTTCTATAACTCGGACTTCAGTGAGTGTATTATCATTATTAAAACTGCGAATATGTTTAATCTTTCGAAAGAAACTATACATTCCTGAGAGAGAGCACCGAAAGCGAAACTGAGACGCAGGAACAACTCCAAGCCATGGAATATGTTTAATACTTCGAAAGAACGGACCGTAAGAATTATCATTTAGCCGTTCAGTCTCCTTTTTAGTCTAGCTTTCCCTTTAACAATCCCTTCAAGTACTTGTATAAAACAGCAACACTAACACTTAAGAGTTCACGCAGATTATTCGTTTGAACCGTCCATTTAATCCAACGGTTACATTCTCCCTCCCTCCACGTAATCCATCGCAACATTGCATTTAATCCAGCAGTTCTCCCTCCCTCCATGTAATCCAACCTAGCCACCCTCGTCTGCCTGCCTAAATCTAATGGCTTATACGAACACGGCTTATATGTTTAATCCATCCCAACCGTCCATTTAATCCAACAGTTCTCCCTCCCTCCACGCAATCCAACCTAGCCACCCTCTTCTGCATACCTATTTAATCTGATCGCTTATATCGTTCATAGAATGTTGTGCCATCCATCTGACAAATTATATGTTTCATTAAATGTTGTACCACACAATCAAGTTATCTGGTCATTGAATGTTGTGCGTTAATGCTTTCTTTATTAGTCTCCTTGCGTCGAGCAGTTCTTTCTCTATGTTTGCAAAGTTGAAAACTTCTGGAGCTATTTGTTCATTGAATGTTGTGCCTAGCCAGTTACAGCACTCTGCCGTCGATGTCTTCTCTCTCTGGTGAGTTTCCCTTCTTTTGTTTTCCTTTTTCGCTTTGCGTTTTCCCCCTTCGACTTTCCTCTTCTTTCTCTGTCGCTCTAATAAATTTTTCTTCTTGGTTTTTTCCTTCTTAGTCCTCATTTTTTCCTGTTATTTCACTGCAGGTCCAGCACGTGTTTCTCTTTTGCGATTGGTAATGACTCCTTTTTTCCTTTTTTCCTGTTCAGTTCTCGGTTTACTCTTCAGTTGTGTTAAGTTTTCTTTTTGTTTTGTTTCTGTCCAAGTGTTGTAGTTTCTCTCCGGCAGCTGTCGTACCAAGTTCTTCTTTGAGGTTTGGTAAGTTTGCCTTTTTTCTTAATTTTTTCCCTTTTCCCCTTCTGTGGTTACGTTCTCTTTTTGCTTTTTTTTCTGCAGGCGTTGTAGTTTCTCTCCGGCATGTTTGTCGGGATGAGACAACACCTTTCTTTGAAAAGAAGAAGAGATAATTTGCACCAAGTCGGGATGAAATCCGGACAGTTTCGTAGCAGTCATATCAAATGTACGGACACCTGTGACAAGTTTTCCTTTTTCCTTTCATCTTTCTGTTGTTAAGTTGTCGATTTTTTTTCCTACACGTGTTGTGGTTTCTCTCCGGCAGCTGTTTGCAGTTTCGTTCTGTACCATGTGTTTTTCTTTTGCCTTTGGAGACAACACCTTTCTTTGAAATATGAAATATGTCTCCGCCTGGATATGAGGATATAAACAGCTTTATCAAGACCAGCAAAAGATCTGAGAACGATTTCGTCATTTTCATGCTATTCTTACGTTTACCTCTAGAAAGCAGACGGAAGAAAGCAGACACAAAAAAACAGAAAACAAATAGAATATTAAACCATAGCTTGATATAACATAGGTTTTCATTTAATAGTTCGTTTAATTGAAATCTTAAAATAGTTAAGCAGAGTTTAATCGAAATTATGACTTTTGTTCCAGTTTACTCTCGCTTTCAGTACTTTTTTTCCCTTCCACTACTTCCTCTGATTTTTATTCGTCGTAACAAAACAACGTCACAATTACAAACTCAGAATACCTTCCACACAATCCATACCAACCCTCTATTTAATCGAACCGTTATATTTTTCATTGAATGTTGTCCCTTTGTGAAATATTTTTCATTGAATGTTACGCCTTTATTATCATTACTAACGTTTCTAATCATTATAGAGCTACTATAATAATTTTAACTTCTGTACATATATAACCCTCCACTGATACCTTCTACAGAACCAGAACAGAACGAATATTTTCTTCCCACATCAATTATCATAAATAAACATAGTGTATAAGAAAGAATCGCCTGAGAGGAAAAGCCAGATACTCTTTTTCTGTACCGTATTTTATGTTGACTGCTACAATTAAGGACTAAGTTACACAAAGTTAATTTCGCAGATAAATCCATATAGTGTATTCTTGACATAATCATACAGTATAACAATTGAAATAATTTATGTAAGCTATAAATAATTAAAATTAGCAATTGAAAATCAAACAATATACACACAAGTTATTTTTCAAACTGTTATATAATGTATATATATTTTCCTAGCTCTGCGTTTCGTCAAATTATCCCTTCTTTTTTTTCTGCTACTTTCCAAATTTTCCTTCCGTCTGCTTTTCAATAGGGAATCTTCCGTCTGTTTTTGCTTCCGTCTGCTTTTCTTTCTTTACCTCCCGTCTCTTTTCGATTCCTCCTCCTTTTTGACCATGTTAGAAGGATGTAGAAGATAAGGACGTTAGTAAAACTAAAAGTTAAAACTTGAACTACTCTAGAACACTCCTTATAACCTCTAACATTGACCTTTGGACAATTCTTAACCTAAAACTTTTCATCTCTCACTTCACGCTGCTGCTTCGTCTTACTTTTGTTCATATTAACATTTATCATTAATATTATTATGACTCAAAAAACCAAATAACCAAGAATTTTTCAAAACAAACATTATTTGTAATTTGCTATCGTCTCACTTTCAGTTAAGCTTCCCTCTTACTTTTCTCTGCTCTCACTTTGACTTGCGCTTCCCTCTAACTTTTTCATCCTCCCACTATCATACCTCTGCCTCGTCTGACTTTTGTTCATACTAACATTTATTATTAATATTTTATGTAAGCTAAAAATAATTAGAATCAACAATTGAAAATCAAACATTATTATTATTATTATTACTATTACTATTACTATTACTATTACTATTACTATTACTATTACTATTACTATTACTATTACTATTACTATTACTATTA
>JANVCL010000008.1:32910398-32930421 GCA_026546855.1 Erythroxylum incrassatum
ATGAAGTGTAAATCTAAGTGCATTTGGACACACATGAATTATGAAATGGGAATGAGCTTAATATGTGATTTAGAACACATATACATGGGATTGTCATTGAGCATGCATTGTACATAGTCTATTTATTTAACTGTGAATAAATGAATGCTTATACGTGTGCAATTATTGATGAGTGTGAAATGGGTGTTTTGCCTAAATGGGCTGTGCAAGTCAAGTGTCCGCATACAGGCATTCTATAATTTTGGAGCAAATGCTAATCTGAATATACTGTGAGTAGACCGAGATGGTTTCACTTCATTGTTTGTTATTTAAATTTTTGTATTATATGACTATTGAATGATTATGTAGATGTGTTTGCTTATGTTGATTTTCGGACAGAAGGTCCGATGATTGGCATGGTTGATTTTGATATTGAAGTATTACCTGAATATGAATTGGATGAACTATGTGTACTTAATGTGATTGTTAAATATGTTATGAATGTGTATTTGCATATTAATCAAAGTGTGAAATCTCAATCTAACGTTGAATGCTGGACTAAGGTCCGAAGATGTGAGAAAGTGATTGAATGAGCTATGCAATTGTGAGTGATGTATTCCATTGCATGAATGCATGAAATATAATGGCAGTTGTAACCAAGAGTAGCCAACGATTAGAGCTTAAAGCTCAACGAGTGAAAAAGGAGCCTCGAGCTCAAAAGTGATTCAGAGCCTCAGACTCAACATATAATGAGCCCTATATGATACAGTTCAGGCACTCGGTCACAAAAAAGTAACAAATGGAAAGTGAGTCTCATGCGCATTGCATATGCATAATATGAATGATTAAGTGTATTGAATGTGAAGTGTGAATTTTGAAATGTTGTCAATGTGAAAATTTTGTTATGTGATGATGATCACTCACTGAGTTCGCAAAACTCAACCAAAATTTGCAAATATTTTTGAGGATTAGAAGAATACCCCATTACGCAAACGGGAGTATCCCTACAGCATTCAAGTGAGGATTAAAGGTCAGATTAAAGTTCAAGATCAGTTCACGTCTACATTGTAATTCTTATTTTCGTGCTGAATTGTATTTTCTACAAATTTTGTATTAAGGAATATATTTTGAAATTATTGCACAATGAGTATGTGACTATAATCATGTTGTATTAACATTATGATTGTGAGTATTTTGTTTTTAGAATGGGCCCAAGTTGATTATTTATTTCCACATATGTTTGTTGTTGTAAAAAAAATTATACTGAGTTTTGACTGATGGAGTGGGATGGCACGCCTCCCTCATGGGGAATAAACTCGGATATCACCCATAAATGTCAGGTACGTGTCTTGCGGGAGTGGGATGCTACATATGTGGTATCAAAGCCCAGAAGTACTACCTTACATGGGAATTTTTGAAATACATGTCAAGTTGCATGCATTTTAGTCATGTCATAGCAAACAGTAGCGACTGATCCCCAGTCTAAGTCACACGAGTAAGAGTCACATGCATGGGCATATGTTAAAAGTTTGAGTTGATAGAATTAACGAGAAGAATGATGCTCTTTCAGAACGTGAGAAAACAAAAGTTTGTGGATATTTAGAAAGGAGAAATAGTATATGGGTAAATATGACAGATAGTGATTCAATGTATTTGTATTGGTAATTGTAGTATTGAACATGATAACAATATTGTGCTATGATGGCATACTTTTGAATGAGATATAGATGTGAATAAAATGTTTTGGATTGATTGAGGAAAATAGAGATATGGTACAAATGACAAGATTTAAAGTGTATTAACCAAGTTAGATGAAAACAGAGTTTTCTATGATCTTGAGAGGCTGAAATGGGACTTAGAATGATTGTGTGATTATCATGATGAGAGTTTATGATTCAGTATAAGAATATGTCTGTGAAATTGAGACTAAAATTTCATAATGGTTTTGCCTCTATAATTCTGAATTGATTAAGGAGACATATATGAAAGATGAAATAAATGACAATAAAAAGATAAGATAGAAATGAGGAAAGAGAAAAAAGGGAAATGAAACAGTCATAAATGACTTTATAAGAGATGAATGATGTGTAGTAAGGAGAAAGCTAGAAATGCATATAAGAGAGGATTTTGTGTATGAATGAGATAAAGAAAAAGATGACAAATCAAATGAGAAGAATTGACGCAATCGATATGGTAGTTGACTCATTACGAAAAGAGGTAGCCTCGGAAGAGGTAAATTATAGAAAATTAGAGTAAAATTGGTATTAGTATGTTTGATAATGAGAGGAGGAAAGTGCAGGACGCGATAGTGGCCTGACAAAAATAGGTTTCTATTATGATCGTGTGGTAAACCCCAATCATGGGCAGGAACAAGGATATAAATGTTATCTAAAATCAATTGGAGTTCAAGTATCATTAGCGAATGTTATTAGTTGGAGAGTTGACATAAATACATATCTAGATAAGATGTAATGATTTTGATGGTCTATGCCAAGGTATTTGAGTAAATGAATTTGCTTAATGCCTTACTGAGCCTTATTATAAAGGATGTTCTAATCATATAAGTTATGACATAAATTGATCTTATTGAGATATTATGAAAAGTTGAAATTGATCTTCTTGAGGTATTAAGAATGACTGATAAGTAATCATGAAAAATAGTTGATTGATAAGGATTTCATAAGCAGTATCGAGGATAGTATCAAGAAGTCTTCTTCTAAAGAAGAATTTCACTAAGATAGGTTCAGTAAACCAGATGATTCAATTTAACAATGATTAATGAAGGAACAAATCAGAAATGAGTAGTTAATGAGTCAAAAGTGAATATTGGAGTCATATCCATAACGAATACTCAAGCATAAGAGTTACAAAATGCTACTGAGCGTGTATGTTGTTTTATTGATGTAAAGAATCCAATTAAGTGATGGATTCTTGAATTTGAGGTGACATTAAGTATAAAAGATACAAACTAGATTTGGTGAATGGGTTACCAACATAGGAAATTTAGATATAAAATAAATTGAAACATGTGGAGAAGATAGTCTGAATGAGCGGATATTAGGGTAAGGCAATGTGAAATCATAAGAAATTGAATGAACTGAGGAAATCATTCGAGAAAGGGGGTTAATTGCGAAATTGAGAATAATATGTGATAATACTACTTTACTGAGGAATTAGTTATTTAAAGAATTACCAAAACAAATCATGGGCATAAGAGTCTTAGGTTATATCTGTTGGAATTAACAATACCCCTGACAGTATTATGATATTGAAGGTTAAAGTGATCCAAGAAAAATTATATCAATTTGTGACTATAATCATAGATGGTATTTTGAATGTGTTCGAAAAAGTGAGATGAAAATTTGAATATTTGAGGAAAAATATGTAAGCCGTATCAGTGATGAATGTAAAAAGAATTTTTGAGGAATTATAACCCCAATGTTAATTATGCTGCTTCGATTTGGAGATTTTGCAATATATAACGAAGTTTCCCATTAAAGATTAAGATGCAATATGTTGCAATAGTATAAAGTGATTTTGTGTACATAGGGACAATTATAGCCTCATGAGTTGAATTTTGATACATGACATGAAATTTGCTGCAATAGTAATTGCTTTGAAAGCTTGGAGACATTATTTGTACCGAAACATTTTGGATATATATATATATATATATGAATATGTAGATCAGTAAAGATTGAGGTAATTTTTGAGTTTGAAAGGATTGAACGGATTGTGTAAATGAGTATTTCCTAATAAAGCTAGTGTTGTAAATTGATGCATTGAGTAGAAAATTAAATAACGGTGTACACAAATTCAAATATTGAGGTTATCAAATCTAGTGCGATAACAAATGTAGAAAGTCGAGCTAAAAAGGGGCAAAAAGAAAGTATTATTAGCTATTGAAATTTAAAATCAGTTGTGTATAAAAGGATTGGCAAACCCCAAATTGAGTATTTAGAAATTGTGAACCTTATAGAGGAATTGAAAAAGGTTCCAACTTTCGAGTAAATGATATTTATAATTGGATTAAGAAGTATGTGTAATACCCAATAAAGATGATTGAGCAAAGAGATTGTTAGAGGAGCCAAATAGTAGCCTATGATATACCTCCTTAGGAATACACCGAATTAGCATTTGATGACTAAGGATGTAGAAGTAAGTAATTACATGTATAAGTTGGTAACAATCTTAACTGTTGGAGATATGCTTAAAGCTTATATTTTGGAGTTCAGATGAACATCAGATCACTGTAGAGTTTTAAGTGACTTTAAGCATAACAATCATTAGAATATTGTATGAGGTGTAATATGACAAAAGAGTCGCTCGCCCTTACATTGAATGAAGAAGGCCTAAAAATAATTGAAGGGCATAATTGATTCAAGATACTATTGATGAGTGAAATGAATCTGTATTAGAAATTAAGTAATACAAGAAAGATGAATGACTAGGTGGATCAACCCTAGACATATGGAATATAGTGAGATGGACATACGAGTTAAGTGTATGAGCACTAAAGAGATAAGAACTATCAAGCGAAATATGAAATGTCTTTGAGAGAGATCACCTTGCCAAAGTGTGCTTAAATTGAGAGAAAGATGTGTTAAGATTAGGAAAAAGGGATAAACTAAGCTCGAATTGTATTGGTCCACATGAAGTTATTGAGAGCGTAGGATTAGTAATTTATGAATTGTATCAATAATAAAGAAGTCAAAGATTTATAATGTGGGATATGTGAGTACGCTAAGAAATATGAACCTGATCTGATAAAGACGTACTGTGGGCACACAAAGTGAAAATTTTGAGTAATCTGAAATATATGGAGGAAATCGTTAAGATAGGGTGAATGACTAAATAAGTAATTAAAAGACCTAATGAGTCCATCGACTATGGTCATTTGGAAGAAAATATTCGAGTAATGACAGTTAAATGGGAAATAAAGAAGTATATGAGGAAATAATACCCCTGCCTTTATGATTAATTAAATGAGAATTTCGAGGACAAAATTTATTAAAGAGGGGAGAAATGTAACATCTCGTTCCATTACTAAGGGTCAGAACCCTAAAATATGGTACATGTGAGATCAATGAAAGATTAAGAAAAACAAAGGCATTTTTCATGCTCATGCATACTGTTACCATACACATATGTGAATTTAAATTTTTGGCACATATTTAAATAACTGTACATGCATTCATTGACATCCTGGGTATAATTGAATTGTAATGTGATATTATTGAGAATTGTGGTTTTATTGTACTGAAAATTAATTTGGAGGGTATAGTTAGTGATTTATAATTTGCGTTGAAATTCAGAAAATTCCCGAATTTTTGGACTAGAAAAAATTGGCAATGGTAGTAGAAATTACTTTCCAAAGGCAATGGGAATTTTGATAAAAGACTTTACGATTTATTAAAAAGTGTCGTTGAAAAATTGGAAGACAATTGGACTAGAAATTGAAATTGATTGGACTATCTAAATGAAAGAACCTAGTCTAATGCTTTAGGAATTGGACATGTGGCAAGTGACTAATATCACTTGCCAAACAATGCCTTAAGCCCACTACTCTTTTAATTTTAAAGACCACCCTTTATTATCTCTCACGATGCTTTGGAGTTCAAAGGCTATTAAGTGTTTTGTTGTTGTGTTCTTCTTCTCCTTGGTGGCTTCTCTTCTCTCCTTCTTCTTGATTTTAATTCTTCAAACCTCCACCCACGTTGAATCTCTCATCTTTCAATTTCTACTTCCTACTTGCTATCTTCTTCATTTCCATAAGAAAGCCCAAACCTTCCAACCTCCATGATGATTTACGTGGATGCATGAAAAATTAGGGATTTTTTTGGGTGATCTTGAGAAGTTGGATGAATTTGAAGCTACATTAAGTAAGTTATGCTTTAAATGTCATGGGTATGGTTAAATGAAGCTAGAATGATTAGTAAGTTAAGATTGATTGCTTGATTATGTAAATTTCATGTATGCGTCGTGGGTGATGTAAATGTCTTGTTTTTGTAATTGTGAATGATCTTTAATAACCCATAATTCATTATAGAGAATGTTTTGGAAGTTGGATGATCCATATAATGGTGTTAGGATGAGTGAATGTTTGTTTTCTATTTTGGGTATTTATGATCAAGAATTGAATTTTGATTTGTGTATAGATGATATTGAGTTGAATTGGAGTAGAGAATGAAGTTGAAAATGGAGTAGAAAAGATGGTTGAGGTATAAGATGTGTTAGGTGTAGATGTTGGAAGTGAAAATCTGGAAAAATGCAGTTGAAACATATTCTGCGTATGTTTCGGTCAAAGTTTGCCGCGGCTAAATCTCCTTGGTTTTTCGTGGCCAACTTGAAGGATGAAGTTCCCCGTGGCCAACTCAGGGTCGCCCGGCGAACTTGTAAGTTTTCACACGGACTTTTCCTCTCTGGAAAAGTTCGTTGGGGCGAACTTTCCAACACAGAATATACTTTGGTATTTTGATGATATCATCTTCTGTAGTTATCCAAATGGAGTGATTTTTCATTTGAAGTAAACTAGAGACACATGGCTACGAATTATATGAATAAATCAAATTTTGAATCGGACTCTAACTGTTTCAATGTTTTGGTGAAATTTGAGTATAGGGTACTGTCTCATAAAAATGTAGTATGAAGATTTTTGTGGTATAACTTTCACATTACTGAACCAAATTGAGTGATTTGGGTGTCATTAGAAACGTAAAATATAGGAGAAAAACTTTCTAGAAGGAGTTATTGCCAAATTTCTCCATTTTCCTTGTCATAATGTTCATGAAAATAGGCTAGAATGTTTGGAATTTTGGAGATGTTATAAGAAAAAATAAGAGTTTAGTTATTGTTTGATTTTATAATGTTAGAATAACAATAGTGAATGAATTGTTGGCATTAAAGTACCAATTACATTTGTATAATGGAAATGAAGAGGTTCATATGATTATATCGGTGATTAAAAGGAAATGAGTAATAAGTATTAAATAAAAGTGAACGAGATTTGGATATTGTGGGACCTAATAATGCTAGGAATGAAATGACGAGTAATTGAATTGTGAATTTTAATTCTAATGGTTTTATTAAGGTGTAAACCTAAGTACAAATTATACTTAGGTGGGTTTTGAAATATGATTGATATTATGATGGGAATAATGGTAAGATTACCGGGATTGTCATTGAGCATGGATTGTATATATTCCATATTTGTGCATAAACGAATAGTTATAATTGTGCAATTATTAATGTGTGTGCAACGTGTGTATTGCATAATTTTGATGTGCAGGATGAACATCCGTATTCAGATGTTTCCAGAATTGGAAGCAAATGCTAATCTGGAGCGTACTGTGAGTAGGTGAGTAGACCGAGATGGTCTCACTTCATTGCTTGTTATGTAAATTTTTGTATTAATTGAATACTGAATGATTATGTAATTGTGATTGATTATGTTGGTTTTCGGACAGGAGGTTCGATGATTGTGATGTTTGATTTGGATATTAAAGTGCTACTTGAATGTGAATTGGATGAACTACGTGTACTTATATGAATGAAAGTGTGAATTCTCAACTAAATGTTGAATGCCAGACTATAGACTGATGATATGTGAATATGATTGAATGGGATCATGCAAATGTGACTGATGCATTTCATTTCATAAATGCATGAAACATAATGACCGTTGTGACCAGAGTAGCCACCGATCATAGCTTAAAGCTCAACGAGTGAAAATGAGTTTTGAGCTCAAAAGTGAATCAGAGCCTCAGGCTCAACAATTAACGAGCCCTGTATCCCCAAGCAGATAAGGGAAAGTTATCAATGATCCCTATATGGGACAATTTAGGCACTCGGTCACAAAAAAATAACAAATGGAAAGTGAGTTTCATGTGCACTGTATATGCATAATATGAGTGATTAAATTGTGTCGAATGTGAAGTGTGAAATGTGAAATGATGTGAATTATGTGTTACATGATTAGGGTGAGCCATCGATGATGGTCACTCATTGAGTTCGTAAAACTCACTCAAAATTTGCAAATATTTTTCAGGATTAGAAGAATATCCCGTTAGGCAACGAGAGTTCACCTACTACATTCAAGTGAGGAATAGAGGTCGGGATCAGTTTGCGCCTGCATTGTATTTCTTTATTTTCGTATTTAATTGTATTTTTCATAAATTTTGTATTAAAGAATATATTCAGAAATTAGTTTACAATGTGTATGTGAATGTAATGATGTTGTATTGACATTATGATTTTGAGTATTTTATTTCTGGAATGGGCCCTAGTGATTAACGAAATTTTGGTGATTTGAAAAATGTTTACGGATTAAAGAGGGGACTTTTTGAGGATTGATTTCCACATACTATGTTTGTGGTTTAAAAAAATTTATATTGTGTTTTGATTGATTGAGTGGGATAGCACACCTCCTTTGTGGGGCACGAACTTGGATATCACCTATACATGTCAGGTACGTGCCTTGTGGTAGTGGGATGCTACAGAATTGATTATGAATTTATTCCATAACACTTAGTGATTATTGCTATGAAAAGGCTTAAGATACTCACTTTGAATCATATGTGGTTTTAGGCACAATTCGGAAGCGAAAGAGTTAAAGTGAGTCAAAAGCACTATATTTAGGCCTGAAGATTCATACTCACTAGTCTTCATGGAGCAAGAAGACGAAGATTAATAGACAAAGAAGATAAGCAAATGCAAAGAAAGATGATACATATGCTAAAAATACAAAGAAGAATAAGATTAGAGCAAGAAGAAGACAAGCAAACACAAATATGTGAGACATTACTTATGGCCGAAAGGAGGGTCTCATAGTCGTGAGAAGGTGTGTCACACTCGTGACACACAAAGTCACCTCACCATTTTAACCTAGTTTTTAATATAAAGTAAAAAGAGGTGTAACGACCGATAGTATGAAAGTTTTTAAGTGTTTTCGACTGGGAGAGAGTGGAGGTTTAGGAGAGAATGAAGAGGGCAACAAAACTCTCAACCTTGAGAGACCTATAGAGGGCTAGCTTCCCGACACCAGTTCGAAGGTGACATCAATGCCAACGGCCTAGTTAAGTATTCCTTCCTTGTATTTGTTTTTTCTTTCTCTCTTTAGGAATTGATTGTGTTATCCTATGTCTACTGTTTGGGTACTGTGAAAAGATGATGTGAATGCGTTCATTGGATTGTTTTAGCATAAACTCATTCCTACAATTTCAACATAATCCATAATTATTATGTTGAAATTCATTTGTAGAGACTATTAGGATAACATAACCTAAATTAAATGACCCTATCGTATATGGTTGTTTCTTTGATTAATCAGTTTTTTGAATTTGTAATGTGGATGCCCAACTGAATCTAGAGATTGTAACTTAGGTTATTCAGTAGTTAGGTTTAATTAACGATCGTATCTTGATTAAACACAATCTAGAGTAAAACTAAGGTTGGTGGAGCTTATCGTTAACCTACAATTAATAGTTGCTAGGACAGGTAAAAGAACAACAAATCAATGAAGTATGTTTAATTAGAGAGTAGGCCAAGATAGAACCAAAGAACTAGATTCCTAATGAATTCACAACTTTTATCATTTTTAATGTTTCTTTAATTTGTTTCCATTATTTTAGTTTTATTTTCTTATTTTAAAACTAAACCAACCACCCCCTAATAACCTAAGCACTGATTTATTTCATTTCAAAAACTTTACATACACTCTTTGTGAGATTGACCTAGACTCTTTAATGTTATAGTAGTAGGTCTAGTTTATTTTGGCGTAGCAATATGATGCGCTAACATCAATTTTGGCCCCGTTGCAGGAGAGTGTGGTGATTTAATTTTTGTTCTTGATTTTAATTAGTGTTTTGTACATATTTGGTAGGAATTTGTTTCTTTTCAATTATTTCTTGATCTTTTCACTTTTTGTTTAGTGTTTACTGCGTTAAAAAATATTCATAAACAGAAGTAATTTTTTCTATGACCTATATTTCCAATATTATTACTAAGTTTGGACTTATCAAAAGAACTTTAGTTATGGATGGGATAATCAATCAAATTACTTCCATGATAGTTTGTAGGATGCACAAAAATTCTCTTATAGACTAGAAACTTCTTATCACGACTCAGGTACATCTTTAGAAGACTTGCTTAATATTATCACTGTTAACAATATTCTATTCCAATAGAATATTCATCAAAGTATACAACAGTTCTAGTAGGAAATGATGCAAGTCCATCAAGATACAATGTATAGACTCTAAAACATGGTAAGCCAGATTGGTCAGATGGTAGTGAGGATCGAACACCTAAAATCACAAAGCAAAGAGGAGCAGCCATATCAACCCGATATGTACGCAGTGAACATTAGTGCGGAGATCTTACAGAATGATCAGGAGCTTGAGAATCTTGAGTGAAATACTCAAGGTATTACTTGTATGTAAGAATTGGAGGAAGAGCTTGAACCAGAAAATGATATATCTTTTAGCTTAACGATGAGTACTGAGTCCATAATTAAACTAACTCTTCATCTTTACATAAAAAATTGGAGGAATTAAACAAAGAAAAAAAAGGTGAAGAGACATTCAAGATCTTTCCATAGTGCATGGACTCAGTAGAGATTAAGAATCGGTGGATAGGGAAGCACTGAATGGGAATGATTATCAATTAAGGCCCTATCTTGAACAACTTCACATGGAGGAGGTCCAAACTGTACTACCTGAAGATGATAATTTTGTCACATGAGGAGGAAACAAGGATTCCAGCCAGCAAAACTAAACAAAGGCACTTCTTGGGAGGCAACCCCAGGGAAGTAAATTTCTTTTCTTTACTTTTCACATTAGTTAGGTTATGCATATGTGTTTCTATGCTAGTTTGCTTCTTACTTTTTGTTGAGTGATGTGTTGGGCAAGTTTTACCATTTATAAGCCCTGAAAATACTACAAGCGCACAGGTTATAAATTATAGTACATGAGGTGTCGGTCCCATAAGGAGTTGTGAACTAAGCTAATCCGAAGTTATCTAAGGCTTAAAAAATTAATGAAATAAAAATAAAAACCGAACAAAAAACTAAACACATGAAGATGGATTAATAGAAAATTGAATTGCAAAATTAACACAAACAAAATCAAATTGAGCATCACCAACTTAACAATGGAAAATAACATAAGAAGAATTACCAAATTATTAGAGAGGGGATTGTTTCTATCATCAATACTAACCTAGTCATTTATGTGTTAATGAGGTGTCAGTTCTAGACTATCGAAGGGAGGATTACTCTCTCGAGTTATAGTCACAAGCCTTAAATAATAATCCCTAATTAGTTTTAGTATCGAACATGTAATCTCTTAATTATAAACAGCCCTAAAGTTTGTTTATTGTTAAGCTTTCTAATAAACAATCAGGTCTCATATGAGATCTCTCTCCATATAAAAATCAATTTGATTAATTATGTGGTTTATTGGATCGCTTAACTCTCATTAATCTAATCCAATCATTTTGCATTCGGTTCTCCCTATTGATTTATTACTGAATCACAACACCCAATAAGATTAACATAAAATAACTAGATTAATATTAAATCTTGTCAAAATCACTAAAGAAAAGTTACAACATCATAATCAATCTCAGTTCCATTGTGTATTTAAATGAATGAAAATGAAAGATGGAAAGGACAAATAAACTTGGAAAGATGGAGGTTAAAGGTACATATAAGGTTTTCTTCCTTTCTCTTCCCTCTCTTTTCTTCTTCTTGGAGTTTTTCAAAAGTGGCAGAGAATGGAGTCCCTTTTAAGGTTTCTTTATTTTCCTTTTATATTATTTTCTATTCTAGGCAACCTTAGGGTTTTCCCAATCTGAAAAGTCCCTAAAAAACTTGAATTCGAAAGGCCTTCTACGTCTGTTATCGCACAAGTCACAACTAGACCACTATCTTGGCCTATTGAATCTGCTGGGCTTCCTCCGATTCTCTTTTGTTCTTCAATATCTATTCTCAAACACTAACAAATACATCGAGGCACCTCAAATATACAAAATTTGAGCATAAAAGCATACTCCAACCCATATAACACTAAAAAACATAAACACACACTCACATTACACATTACACATTTCTAATCCTGAACATGCACAATACATCTAATTAACAACTAAAAACTTCCTAAAACACCTATTAAAACATAATGCAACCTACACCTATCACTTGTTTTAAGTTTTCAATCAAAATGAGAGAGAGAATAAAATAAACAATCAAACATTTGATCATTTTCTATTGCTTCTAGGATTATATAATCATAAATAGAGAATGAATTGATTAGAGAATTTCATGACAAACTTAGCATGTACTTTTGCTTTTGTGATTAGTCAATGTGCACTATCTTTAGAAGAATAGTGACTAATGGTAGAGAAAGTCAGTGAGATTTGGAGCCTTATTAGACTGACACAGTCATATCAGTCTCATTGTCTTTGTTTAAGTGCGACCTTTATGACATGTACATCCTAACTTTTCTTTGATTTTCTATTCAAGATCATATTTTTATCACATGCATAATCATGGATATGATTATGCATTCTTTTCTTTTTCAAACTAAATTAGCTAAATAGCCTACCATTACATGATTTTCCTTTTGAAAAGTCCCTTGAGCTTTATTTGCCTTTTCTTTGTGTACTAACTACATTACATGCTTAAAAGCTAACCAAATATCCTTCCTAAGCCCTAAAACAAGTGGAACATTTGTTGATTGTTAAGTTTGTGGATGTACAAAAGTCTAAGTGTGGGAGTGTACATATATGTGGGTTGGTTATAATGTTGGGCTGTTAATTTATGTCATCTCATTGAAATTCCCATATTGATGTAGTTTCTTTAAATGTTTATATGAAAAAAGGGAAAGAAAGACAGAAAAAGAGAAAAGCAAAAGAAAAGAAAATAAAAGAAAAATGAAAAGAAAGAAAAAGAAAAAAAGAAGAAAAAAGATTTAAATAAATGTATGTCAGAGGAAATGCATATGTGTTGCAAAGTTATATATGATTAGTCTTTCCTCACAGAGCTGTGTTGAATGGGTTACTTTAGTATTATGTGAATGAGAGAGACGTAGTTTTTAAGGATCACTCCCTACGGTGACAAAGTCTTGTTTATGATAAACTTTTATGAGTGATATAGGCTTGATGTGGTTTGTGGTAAGAGAGTTTTAATTTGACTTAGAAAACATAGTTTTTGCATTCATCATAATTGATGTACACAATTGTGAGTGAATGTTGATTTTTTTCCACTTGATGGTATATGATTGTTTTTCTTTGCTTTACTAGCTTTAATGGGTTTCATGACTATTTTACCCAAATACATCTCACCTTACCTTTGCCCATATTACAACCTAAAAGGTCCTTTGATTAATGATGATACATGTGAACCTTAGTGGTGGAGAAATTAAATGATATGTAAAGTTGTGGAATGTCATGATCATAAATGGTGTTTGAGTGTACCTGTGAAAATATCTTTTTTAAACATATTTTGTCCAAGTCTACCATTAGATTGCCCAGTTTCTGAAGGTGTGGAATGTTGTTTGATCATAAGTAGAAGCATTGAATGTTAAATTCCTTCTATGGTTTTTGAAAGTCATTCATCTTTGCATTTGGTTATATATTGTTGGGAAATATGGGAAATGAGTACATGTTTTGGGTCTATGATCTTAATTTTGATGTTTTGCCCGAGGAAGGTCAAAAGCTAAGTGTGAGAGAAATTGATATATGCTTAATTTATTATAAATTTATTCCATAACGGTTAGCGATTATTTCTATAAAAATGCTCAAGATACTCACTTTGACTCTTATGTGGTTTTAGGCACAATTCGGAAGTGAAAGAGCTAAAGTGAGTCGAAAGCACTATATTTGGGTTGTTTTATGAAGATTCATACTCATTTGTCTTCATGAAGCAAGAAGAAGGAGATTAAAAGAAAAAGAAGACAAGTAAATTCCACGAAAGATGACACATATGTTGAAAATACAAAGAAGAAGAAGAATATAGCAAGAAAAAGACAAGAAAACACAAAGAAATAAAGAGTGGAAGAGTCACGACCAAGACATTAACTTATCACAACCGTGATCATTGATTCATGGCTGTGACAAGGTGTCTCGTGGCTGTGGGAATGTGTGTCATATCCGTGACACACCAAGTCATGGGTGTGACATAATGACATCTCACCATTTTACCTTAGTTTTTAGTATAAAGTAAAACGAGGTGTGATGGCTGACAGTATGAAAGTTTTTGGGTGTTTTCGGCTAGGTGAGAGTGGAGCTTTAAGAAGAGAATTAAGAGGGCAACGAAAGCTCTCAACCTTGAGAGACCCATGGAGGGCTAGCTTCCCAACGCCTGTTCGAAGGTGACATTGATGTCGACGAATTTGATTGAACCCAAGTTTTCTATAACAATTGGTGATAATTTCATGGTTTTTATTATACTTCTTGGCTCTTATTTTCGGATTTTGTGCTTAATTTCATTTTTGAGTGCCTGTCTTGAATTAATTTAGTTTGAGGGCAAAATTTTCATAAATCATTGGTAATTGCATTAAATTGATTTTCTTAGAATAATTGATACTACAAACTACTATTTTCATTGTAGGAGACTCAAGAATTAGAGCCAAGGTGAAGACCAATAACATAAGTCAACAAGTTAAGGGCAACAGGCAAGTTCACGGCGGCAAGGATGATGTTTCGCCGTGGCAAACTCAACAGATTATTGAAGAGATCTTTTGGAAAATTTTTGCCGTGGCATGAAGTTCACATCGTTGCAGTAAAGAAACCAAAAACCCCAAGCAAAACCTTTCGACAAAAGTTCGTTGCGGTGAAGCGTCAAATACCCGAACCATTTTCGAAATTTTTACCCACTGTACAACCCGATCAATCAACCCATATTTGATAAAGACCTATTTTAGGCTATCTTAACAGCATCAGAAGAGAGTCAACACTTCTGGAGAGAAACATCACATCTATCGACTCCTCCATCATCGGATGACCATCTCCACGCAGTACACCACCATTTTCTCTCATTTTCTACCGTCGGCTCCATTGGATCTTACGGTTGTTTCTCGGTTGTGAAGTCTATTGGAGCTATGCTTGGCTAGACATCCCGATCCTTTTGAAGATGTAGCGATGGCTTGAGTTCAATGGGTTTAACACGGGAGTAGCTTAATCCATGTTTAGTTGTGATTTACGAACTCCTAGCTTTAGGATTTGTGATTTGTAGTTAAAAATTCTTTATTAGAGTTAAATCAAGTGTTTGATATTCACTGTGTTGTGGGATTTGTTAATGTAGAACTTTGAAATTAAATATATGAAGTCTTATATATGTCTATTTGTGATCTTTTTGAATCTCTTTTAACTTGCATAGTTGTGTTTAATATTGAGTTGATTTGGGATCCCGAAATGATTTATTGCATTGACTTAACCACTACACACACTAAGAGCATTCAATAAGGTCTTAAGAAATGGAGTTCATTGATTAAGACCTTGGACTTAAAGAATTCTTTAAGGTTTACCATTTGAAACTTAGTGATTTTCACTCCTACAAAAATTGATTGCGAACTATGATGGCCAAAGCTCATTTTCAAAAGGATATTATCATCATTTGATCATTGTTTTTATTTTCCCATTTTTTACATTCCTAAAATCCAAAAATACTTTTTGACACATTTTCCTTATAGTTCCTTTTTAATTTAGTAAGATTTCCAAAAGACATACCTCTTTCTTTCTTATCAATTTAGCTTGCATTTAATGACATATAGGTTGGCTTAGATCCATTCATTTAGGTTTTGATTAAGTGAGACGACCCGAGGTTGCATTCTATATTTCAATCCTTGGAATCAAATTTTTGATTTGATCTCCAAGGTTAAGAACAAAAAGGATCGAATCAAAATGACGTCGTTGTCGGGGAACCAAGCAATTGGTTCTCTAGGTTAGCTTTTGTCATTTTTTTTGCTAATTGAGGTTAGGATGCTTCTTTTTTAGATTGCATTTTAGATATTTAGTTTCATACTTGTTGATAGTATAGGATTTCACTTTCTTTGCATAGCATTAAAATTTTAGAAAATACAAAACAAAAGAATACTCAACATTTGCACTTTTTATACTTAGCATTCTTTTTGCACCCACATAATTTTGAGTCTTGCCTTTGATTTATTTTTGATCCATACATACATACTTTACTTGCATACATACTTTCATACACATTTTCACACACTTACGTACTTGCATCCATCACATCTTGTCTTTTTATTTGACTTTGTCTGCTTGCAAGTAAATATTGTTACATTTTATTTTCATTTGAATTGTTCCTATGCATACCCCAAAAAACCAAGCCTTTACCTTTCTACCCTGAAATTGAGAGATGCTTGAGAAAGATTAGAAAGGAGAGGAGAGAAAAAGAGAAAAGCAAGGTAGTTGTTAAAGAGGAGTATAGTGATCCAAGTAGTGAGAGTGATTCATTAGAAAGAGTGATAATGGTCGAAAACCCAGCTTTCCTACAAAACCCTGACCTTAATGTCAATCAACCTAGGAATGGAGATAATGGAGGTAATGGGGAGCATGAGCGAGTTGGTGAGAATAATAGGAATAAAAAAAGGAGGAACATTAGGGAAGTAACTACTGTTGATGTGAACTATAACCCATTTACTACTGATTGTCCTAATTTTGATGTGAATTTTGAAGTTAAAGGATTACTCATTAACTCTCTTACTAAATTTTATGGCTTGATAGGAGAAGATCCTTACATCCATTTGCAATAATTATCAATGATTTTTCAGAGCATGAAACCTATGGGAGCTTCACTTGATCAAGTATTATGGAAGGTTTTTCACCTATCCTTGGAGGGAAAAGCACGAGAGTGGTATATGAGCCTTCCGAGACATGTGGAAAATATGTATCATAGTTAGGCCAATCTGCGGAAGGGATTCCTTGAGAAATATTTCCCGACCTCTAGAATGTCGTCAATGAGGAAGGAGATCTATTCAACATTACAAGATTATGACGAGTCACTTTATGACTATTGGAGCCGCTTCCAAGACGTATTATCCAGATTCCCTCACTACCAAATATATGATGAATAGCTAGTGTAGTATTTTTATGATAGATTGAAAGCCAAGATAAAGGTATGCTGGATGCGGCATCGGGAGGTTCCTTGATTGACTTACAGCTAAGGAGGCATGGGATCTGATAAAGAAGATGGACTTAAATCATTAACAGTACAATGTGAGAGATACCAGAGGTGTTCACGAGTTGGGAGCTTCAACAGCCCAACCCAAAAGAATGGAGAGTTTGGAGTCTAAAGTTGACTCTTTGGAGAGTAGAGTAACTTCACAGTTGTCCTTCATCACTGCAGAACTGAAAAACATGAGTGTGCATCGCCCAACATCTTCTATAGATCTTATTGTGCCCAGTTGTGATACTTGTAGGTCAGTAATGCACATATCTAGTGTTTGCTTCGGCCGGTATGAAGAGGTGTCTGTAGTGTATTAGGTTCGGATCAATAAGAAATGAGACCCCTACTCCAACACTTATAATGAGGGATGGAAGGCAAATCCTAGGTTCAGTTAAAGGAATGAAGAAGGTAGGGGCCCAAACAAATTTCAATAAGGAAGAGGAACTGGTACTTCCATTAACTAGTTCCCCAACCAACAGCAAGCCCTGACTGTCCCACTAAAGGTGGCACTAACCAACTTTTACATAACATGATGGCTTTGATGAAGGAAGAAAGGACTTCGAACAACAACCAGTTCAATGCAATAACATCTCTCATTCAACAAGATTCTTCTAAAACTGCTGCTCGATTTAATGCTCTAGAAAAGAGAATGGAGCAATTGGAGACAAAAGCTGAGAACATCAATTCCTATGTCACCTAATTATCCAATAACATGAGTGGGAACCAAGCAAGGAGCAGTTGAACAATCCTCTCAAATACGGTTATGAACTCTAAAAGCTTGAATGCCATAACTCTTTACAATGGGAAACAAGTGAGGTTCAGAAATCAAGATGAGGGAGAAGATGACGAGGAGATAGAGAGTAGAGAATTGCCTTCAACAAATGAAAGAGTCAAGAAGTCAGAAAGTTCCAAAGTGAAAGCAGTTTTGACTGAAAAAGAGTTAAATCAATTGAAGAGCAAGAAAGAAAATTTTGAAAGCCACCAAGAATTAAGCAAGCAAGGCACTCATGATGCAACTGACAAGGAGGTAAGTATAAAAGACCTTCCTTTTTCGAATACATATTTGCTTAGCAAAAGGATGATTGATTGTAAACATTAAAAAGATGTCATTGACTTGTTTGGGAAAGTAGAAGTAAACATCCCTTTGCTTGATCTAGTGAAAAGGGTTCCTGCTTACGCTAAATATGTTAAGGACTTCTACACAAACAAAAAAAACTTTAGGCCTAATGAAAGAGTATAAGTCAGCTCAAATGTGTTTGCATTTTTCAAACCCCAAATACCCGTTAAGTGCTAAGGCCCTGGATCTTTCACCATTACGTGCATAATAGGAAAAATTATCATAGGTGGTGCTTTACTAGATCTAGGGGCGACAATCAATGTGATGCCTAAGTCTATCTATACATCATTAGGAGTTAAGAGTCTAAATGTTGGATCCTGTTTTCGAAGTCTAACATTCGAAATCATAAAAATATGGAGCACTCATTTCTTATAACTTACAGAGCATAATTTGGGAAAGTTACAATTGGAATTTTAGACCGACTTCTTCGGAACATTTGTTCCCCATTGTCTTAAGTTTCTAAAGACACCAAAAATGCTAAATTTAGTTTAGAAATAAAGAAGTTATGGATAAAACACTTTCGAGCTAATACTAAACCAAGACTAAACACTACACCTAACTTCACTCCAGAAATTGAAAGTCTTGGGGCCCAAATTGAAAATTGATTCCTTTGGATAAGTTGTAGCTCCATGTCTCTAGTTTGTTTAGAAATAAGAATAAACTCATTTCGATCTTTATAGATTGAGATATCTCTAAAATACTGAAGCATGTTTAGAAAAAATATCCAACTCATACTCTTTTAACCGATCCTCTCAATTTGATTCAATCCATCTCTTTCACATTAATATCAAAACCTATAAATTTTTATGGAGAGGTAGAGGAATGTCTTAGGAATCCAACGCTTCAAAAATTAGGTCAATCAGAGGTCAAACAAAAAAGTTATAAGCAAAAGAGTGAAGAGTGTTCAGGTGAGCCAACGAGCCGAGTCACGATCACGAAGGCTCGCGATCGCAACGGCTCACAAAACGAGCTGAGTCATGATCGCGAATGCTCGTCATCGCGGCGGCTCACGAAAACGAGTCACGTCGTAACCGCGAGGCCGCCTGCTCTTCCCTACTTCCGACATCCCAGTTTCTAAATTCCATATCTTTTGACCCAAAACTCCAAAATTTACAAATTGGTACCAATGGAAAGCCAAAAAAAAGATCTACACCTTTTATGAAGAAGTTAAAAGCAATTTCTACCTTTATATTGGTCAACCACATCAATGCGTCTGTCTGAATATTTCATGCTAAATAGCATCTCAAACTTCTAAAAATCATAACTTTCAACTCCAATGTCCAAAAATTTCATACTATATACCATTGGAAAGCTAAAAAGATAAGTTACAACTTTTATGAAGACAACTTTGGCTAATTCTATCTAGATCAATATAGTTTTTCCGTTGAATTTTCTAAACACCATTCCTACACCTAGGAAGGCTTGCTAAACACAATTTTCCTTCATATTCACCCACTACCAAGTACCTTTCGGTACTCTTGAGTTTCACCTCAAATAATTCATCCCATATACCTTCCCAATCTCCAACATGCTGTTCAAAAACAAACAACCAATTGTGATCTCAACAAGGAAGAATATGGGTATACACATTCCTTTGTTGGATCGGAAAAAGAAAACATGCTTTGTTTGGAAAAACGGTAGATTTCAAAACTTTTAAGAAATCATTACTTGCAGCGGAAGCAACAAATCCAAATCAACATGCCAATCCATACATGATATGGTATAAGGATAATAAAACATAAACA
>JANVCL010000008.1:32946354-32960808 GCA_026546855.1 Erythroxylum incrassatum
ATTTTGATTTGAAGGTTTTCAAATTCTGTTATCAAATAGGAGAATTGAGTTCAAGCACAGTGACTGTTTGTACGTGACTGTTTGTACGAGCACACCGTTGAGCAAATGGTGAGCAAATTTTTGGGATGTTATGAAAATAATAATAATAATAATAATAATAATAATAATAATAATAGTAATGAATATGAATTGATAATGTCTAATAAGGGTTCAGTGAAAGAACCTTTCGAGGTAATTTCCACGCTCATGGTTTCATGTTTTCGCAGGAGGGTTGCGTTCCGGAAACGGGATCCAACAAGTAAAATCCATATTCTAAAACTTATAAACCCGGATTAGAGAGATCACCTAAAATTAAGCTATGAAGGGATTAGGTAGCAAAACTACTTCCTAAATAGGTTGTAAGGTGCACAAAAATTTCAACATAATTTATAACTCAGGAGTCTCATTAAAGGATATGGTTAAGTCTCTTGCTACTAAAACTCTTCAATTCTAGTATGATAAAAAGTAGTTCAATAGGAGACAAGATCTTAATTCTAAGAAACAAGGTCTAGCATTCAGAATTTAGAGCACTAGGTAAGTCAAAAGTTAGTTACTATCAACCATTTAGAAGCTCAAATTGGAGTAAAATTGTCATCACAACTTAAGATAAATCTGAAGAATGATAGTGAAAGGAGTGGTAGGAAGTTTGAGAGCCCTAAAAGGACCACACATGGGATGGCCAATGAAGAGGAAATTAAGAAGGATCTAAAAGAAGAAGGTGATCTCTCATTTAGTTCAAACGTAAATTCTGAATCTCCCAATGTGGTAATGACTAACTCTTCACTTTTTCCTAGCAAGTTAGAAAATTCGAATAAAGAATAAAAGGATAAAGAGATCATAGAGGGCTTTTGAAAACTAGAAGTAAATATAGCTTTGCTAGATGCAATTAAGCAAATGCCAAGGTATACAAAATTCCTTAAGAAATTGTACACCAATAAGAGAAAGTTAAGGGGTAATGAGAAAGTCCCAGTGGGTGAGAATGTTTATGTTGTCTTTATAAAGAAATTGCCTCCTAAGCGCAAGGACCTGTGTACATTAACAATTCACTATAAGATTGGTAATACTATAATTAAGAGAGCCATGTTAAATTTAGGAGCATCAATCAATCTTATGCCTCATTTTATCTATGTTTCTTTAAACTTGAGCCTTTTAAATTAGACTAGTGTTATCATACAATTGCCTGATTGCACTAATTGCACTAATGATTGATAGAATAGTTAAGGATGTTCTATTGCAGGTGAATGAATTAGTGTTTCCTGTAGATTTCTATGTGGTAGATATGGATGATGAAATTTCCCTTCACCTTTCACCTATCTTATTAGGTGTGAGGGTATCCTTAATGTTGCCCAAACTAAGACAGATTTCGTGAGGGTATCCTTACAATGGAATTTAACAGGGGAAGTGTTTCATTTTTAATATTTTTGATGCCATAAAACATGTTCAAGATGATCATTTTTTTCTATTGATGTGATTGATCCCACAACAGGAATTTTAAGTTAAATTGTAGTGACCAATTAGAAGAAGTTTTAACCAAGCATATAGAATTAGAAGCCACTAATGATGTTGAGTTAGGAGAGGACCTAATTAAAATGGGAACTACCTTGTATTTTTTAGAACCCACTCTTACAAGGTATGAACTTGCTTCTATACAATTATCTGAATCTTACCCGAGGCTATTACCTTCTGATATGGAGTTGAAACCACTACCTCGTTACTTGAATATTCATATTTAAGTTACAATCAAACTTTTCCAATGATTAATTCAATGGTGTTGACTTCTGATCAGGAAGATAAATTGGTTCATCTATTAAGGGAGCATAAGAAGGCTATTGGGTGGAAAATTGCAGATATTAGAGGAACAAGACCTTATATGTGCATGCATTGCATTTTTATTAAAGAGGGTGACAATTTAACTAGACAAACATAACATAGGTTAAGTCCTCTAACAATAGAAGTTGCGAAAAAAATTACTAAAGCTTCTTGATACTAGAATAATTTATGTTTTTTTCGACAATAAGTGGGTTATCTCAATGTAAATGGTTCCAAAGAAATCTAGAATCATGGTGTTAACAAATTAGGATGGTGAATTGGTTCTAATCCATATGCAAATTTGTATTGATAATAGGAAGTTGAATCTTGCAACTCGTAAAGATCACTTTCCCCTTCCATTTATTGATCAAATGCTTAAAAGACTTATTGCACATGATTATTACTATTTTCTAGATGGTTTTTCAGGTTATTTTTAGATCCCTAATGTACCAAAGGATCAAGAAAAGACAAGCTTCACATGCCCATTTAATACATTTTCTTAACAAAGGATGTCGTTCAGTTTGTACAATATGCCTACCATTCAAGAGGTGCATGGTGAGCATATTCTCTAAGTATATTAAGAAGATCATAAAGGTATTTATGGACTATTTTGGTGTCTATGGTTCTTTTTTGATAATTTCTTAGAAAATCTTGCACTCATTTTAGAAAGATGTATTAAAACTAACCTAGTGCTTAATTATGAAATTTTCCATTTTATATTTAATCAACATATAGTTCTTGGGCATGTTATGTCCTCTAAGGTTATAGATGATGAAAAATCTAAGGTTGATCTTATATTTCTTTGCCTTACACCTCGAAGTGTGGGAAGTTCGATCTTTTTTCACCATATAGGTTTTTACCACAGGTAAAAGATGTCTTGAAGATAGCCTCTCCTTTATACAAGCTATTATAGTAGGATGCTTCTTTAAAGTTCGATGACAAGTGCAAGGACGCATTTGACAAACTTAAAGAGCTTTTAACATCCCCACTAATGATCAAAACTCTAAATTGTAGCCTTATCTTTAAGATTATGTCTGATGATAGGGCAATTCTAGGACAAAAATGGGAAAACATTGCACATGCCATCTACTACACTTCGAAAACTTTAAATTCAACCAAATTGAATTATTCTACAACTAAAAAAGAGCTTTTATTTGTTTTATTTGCTTTAGAAAAATTTCATTCATACTTATTGGATGCTGAAGTTATTATTTATTCTAATTATATAGTTGTGAAGTACTTGCTTGCCAACATGGAAGCAAATTCGAGGTAAATCAAATGGATTCTCATCTTTTAAGAGTTTGATTTAGAAATAAGAGATAAGAAGGGGACAAAGAATATAGTTGCTAAGCACCTTAGTTGTTGGTCCGAGAGGAAGATGATGCCAGTTACCTATAAGTTTGTCAAAGGATCAAAGAGATAAGTTAAAGAGTGAGCCAGGTACTACGTATGGGATGACCCCTATCTTTGGAGGCATTGTCAGATCAAGTGATAATAAGATGTGTTCCTAAGAGTAAGACTCTTTTTATTTTAACCTTCTATCAGTATTTTGCTTATGAAGGGAACTTTGGAGTAAAAAAGAATGCACGTTTTCAATAAAGTGATGGAAACCTTATTTAAGAAATACCATATAATACATAAGACTTCCGCTTCTTACCACCCTTAAACAAGTGACCAAGCTGAGGCATCCAATAGAGAAATTAAATTGATCCTAGAGAAAATAGTTTAACGTAATAAGAAGGAATGGATCTTAAGGTTAAAAGATGCATTATGGGCTTATAAGACAAACTATAAAACGCTAATTGGCATGTAGATTGGTATTTGGTAAGCCGTGTAATATTCATACGGAGCTACAACACATGGCTTATTAGACTACAATGATACACCATGCAATTGTAAGAGCTTAAAAAGATGAAAAATGAATCTTATGAGACTACAATGATGCACAAGGAAAAGACCAAAGCTTTCCATAACAAGATGATATCAAGGAAAAGCTTTGTTATTGGTCAAAAAGTGCTTCTTTATCATTTTAGACTTAAATTGATTATAGGTAAGATGTGTTCTTGTTAGGTGGGTCCTTTTACGGTTTCTAATATTGTTTTATATGGAACAACAAAAATACAGAGTCTAAAATTGATAAAGACATTTAAGGTGAATGGTTATTGCTTAAAGCCTTACTATGAAAGATTTCTAGTGGAGAATGTGGAAGTGGTGGTACTTAAAGATCTAGATGATAACTTGTGATGAAGAAAACATGAAGTCCAACCAATGACAGTAAACAAAGGCATTTCTTGGGAGGCAATCTAAGGAGAGTTTGTTCCTTTTGCTTTACATTTTTGTAATTGTTGTTTTTGTTTAATGCTACATCCCTTACATTTAATGTTATATTAGGGATAGTGTAATTTTTAAGTGTGTGGGTGGGGAACTTGTTTCTTATGTGCGGTTCTAAGTTCTTTTTCATGTTTTCATATATATTTGAAAAAACAAACATTCTCTATTTTTATATTACTTTTAAGATTACATAGTTATAATTAAAAAGATGAATCAACCAAAAAAGTTACAATAATTTAAGCATGTATTTTTACTCTTGTGGCTAGTTAATGTATGTTTCCTTTAAAAGAATAGTGACTAGGTGGTAAATATAAGCTAGTAAGATTTTGAGATAGATTGACACCTTCATGACATGTACATCTTGAATTTGCCTTAACTTTCTATTCGAAACCACATTTTTATCACATGAATTATTCTTTGTTTTGTAAGCTATATTAGCTAAAAAGCCTACCTAATGATATGATTTAACCTATTGTTAAGCCCTTTAAGCTATACTAGCCTTTTCTTTTTGTTTTAATCACATTATGAGCTTTTAACTTAAAAAATGTCCTAGTCAAGCTATAAAGTTATTGGAGCATTTTTTATTGTTAATGTTTGTGGATACACATGAGAATAACGCAGGGGTGTGTATATATGCAGATTGGTTATAATTGATGAAATGTGATTTTTATTTCCATTTAATGAACTCAATTATTAATGTAGTTTCGTTTTGTCTTTGTCTTTGAAGAAAAAAGAAAAATTATATTTTAGAAAGAAAAGAAGTTATCGAGGAGAAAATCATTTGTTTTATAAGTAGTTTATATTAATCTTTCCTCCCAAAATTGTAAAGAATGTGTGAGTTGATTGTGATGTAAGTAAGGGAGAAAATATTGTGAAGGGTCTCCCTTTATGGTTATAATGGATTATTCATCATTATTATTATGTGTGATTTCTTATCATTTTTTGTGCTTCATATGGTTTGTAGCCTAAAGGCTTAAATATAATATGTAGAATAGAGCTTTTGCATTCATTATAGCTAAAGATACTAGACTTAATTGGATGTTAATTTATACGTTTAATATTTCATTGAATGTTCTTCCTGCATCGCTAGTTTTGATGGCTTTTAAACTACATGACCAGAATATTCTCACCTTAACCTTTAGCCCTATTACAACTTTGAAATTTTCTTTGATTCATGTCATGCAAGTGAATCTTTAGTGGTGGAGAACTAAAAAGATATGTAAAGTTATGGAATGTTTTGATCATGAAAGGTGTTTGAGTGTATCTATAAATTAATCTTATTTTAAACACAACTTGACAAAATCTAAACTTATATTGCTCAGTTTTTTAAGGGGATGGTTGTTATTTAAACATGAATAAAAATATTAAATGTCCAATTCTTGTTATGAGTTCTAAAATTTATTCCTTCTTTCATATGATTGTCTATTCTTAAGAAATAAGATTAAAGAGAAAGCATTTTAATTTTGATTTTGATCTTTTGTTTTGCCTTAAGATGGCCTAAAGTTAAATGTGGAGAGAACTTGATAAGTACTTAGTTGATTTTCTATTGACTCCTTAATGTTTAATGATTAATGTTACATTATGCCTAAGATACTTGGTTTGGTTCATATTTTGAGTAAAGTACAAGTTAAACGAACAAGAACTAAAATGACATAAATTTGCATCCTTAGTGTTGTTCTATTGATATTATATCTTATTACTTTAGAGTGACGAATCATTTATTAACCGACTTAATTACCTTCATATGGTTTATATATGATAGGTTATAAATAACATCAAAACATTAGAATTCCCATTCGAGATACTTTCGCAATCTCAAGTCTAATAATCAATTATACAATCATTATAAAGAAGAGATCCACAGACATATAAGTAATATTTTATTTATGACTATCATAATTAGATCAGTTCAGTGAACTTATTATCTAATAATTATTCACATATTAATTTAAGTATCTTTATGCGATCAATTATTTTCTTCATATCAAAAAAATATAATGTATGCTAGTTTTACTATTTTATCACTATCTCGTCTAAATGACACTAAAACTATAAACAATTTATGAATAATACATAAATACAAATTGAATATCGTAATTATGATAGCATTATAATTTCAATTGCCAGTATTTTATCTTTAATATTAAAATACCAAATGTAATTAACAAAATATTATGATAGCATTATAATTTCAATTACAGGTATTTTATTTTTAATATTAAAATATCAAATGTAATTAACATAATAAATAAAGGAAAAGAATTTATTAATTAAAATAATAATATCATATGTAAAATTAAAACCAACCAACCAACCAGTAGTACAAACTTAAGGACGAAGCAATGAAATAATAAAAGAAGGACAACAAGATATAAGAGCCGCGCTACTTACACGCAGATGAGCATCTCAATATTTATATTCTAAAGAATATGCCCTAGACATTATCTTCAACGTATGGTCAATCTGACCCAGCGAGAAATAATAGGTAACTTCTTAATTTAATGCATTGAGATATTTAAGTTGGACATTCACTGCAAAACTTAATAATTTAAGAATTAAATAAGTGATATTGGATCACTTTCAGCTCTATATTAACGGACTCCTCTCTTCTACGCTACTCACCCGCCCTAGATCTAAATATCTCTCCCATGCCAAAAAGGATAGAGACAGAGAAAGAGAGAGAGAGAGAGCTTGTGATTAGTTAATTTATTGGAGAGTTTTTGCCAGATATCTCTCTGTACAATGGCCGATTTGAACCGTAAGTTCATTTCGCATAAGGATCTTGAGAAGCATAATAAAGCTGGAGATCTGTGGATCTCGATACAGGGCAAGGTGTACAATGTCACTGACTGGACCAAAGACCATCCTGGTGGCGAGCTTCCCCTCTTAAATCTCGCTGGTCGAGACGTTACTGACGCTTTCGTCGCTTACCATCCAGCCACTGCGTGGCAACATCTCGACAAGTTCTTCACTGGCTATTATCTCCGAGATTACTCTGTCTCTGAAGTCTCCAAGGACTACAGGAAACTCGTTGCCGAGTTTTCCAAAATGGGCATGTTTGAAAAGAAAGGACATGGGGTTTTGTTTTCTATTTGCCTCATGATACTTTTTCTTTCCCTGAGTTTTTGTGGAGTTCTGTGCTCCAACAGCACTTGGGTGCATTTGCTCTCTGGTGGATTGATTGGCTTTACGTGGATACAAAGTGGGTGGCTTGGACATGATTCAGGGCATTACAATATCATGATAAGCCCTGGATTCAATCGCTTTATACAGATCTTAACTGGAAATTGTCTTGCAGGAATTAGTATTGCCTGGTGGAAAAGGAATCATAATGCCCATCACATTGCATGTAATAGTCTCGACTTTGATCCAGATCTGCAACACATGCCCTTTTTCGCGGTGTCTTCAAAATTTTTCAGTTCTCTCAAGTCTTGCTTTTATGACAGGAAAATGAATTTTGATTGCGTTGCGAGGTTCTTGGTCAGTTATCAGCATTGGACATTTTATCCTGTGATGTGTTTTGCTAGGATTAATTTGTTTGCTCAATCTTTCTTGCTGCTGTTCTCTAAGAGAAGTGTGCCCAATAGGGGTCAAGAGATTCTGGGATTGGTTGTATTCTGGATTTGGTATTCTTTACTAATTTCATGCTTACCCAATTGGGGTGAGAGACTTATGTTTGTGGTTGTAAGTTTTGCGGTGACCGGAATTCAACATGTTCAATTCTGTTTAAATCACTTCTCGACCAGTATTTATGTTGGCCCTCCAAGAGGGAATGATTGGTTTGAGAAGCAAACGAACGGGTCATTGAACATCTTGTGCTCTTCTTGGATGGATTGGTTTCACGGTGGATTGCAGTTTCAGATCGAACACCATTTGTTTCCTCGATTGCCTAGATGCCATCTCAGGACTATTTCACCTTTTGTTAGGGAGCTATGCAAGAAGCACAATTTACCCTACAATAGTGCTTCTTTCTGGAAGGCCAACGTAATGACATGTCAGACTCTTCGAGCTGTTGCCTTGCAGGCCAGGGATATTGCCAATCCAATTCCTAAGAACTTAGTATGGGAGGCTTTGAACACTCATGGTTGAAAATTATTTTGGGGTTTTGGTAAAGCCCTATGAGGTAATGATATTGCGTTTGTTCTTGCCTACATGACAGACATCCTGATGTGGTTTGGGTATCAACAACTTCAGTTATTGATGCCTAGGCGTAGGCATCCCTTGGATTCTGGTAGAAAATAATCGTATTTGTCTCTTCTTCGAGGCTTCAGTCTCCCCAACAATCAACAGAAAAACAGATTTCGTGGAATGTTAGGGCTTTTGGTTCTTTTTAGATGTATTTACTTTGTTCTGCAAATTTCAGTTTTCATTGCAAACTCATTTATGTAACAGGTGCTTTCCTGTTGTTCGAATTTTCATTTATATAAATATAATGCAGAGGACAAACGATTATCATTGATTGAGAATCATCGTAACAAATTGGGAGAATCAAATTGACAGAAGTGAAGAGAACGTGACAATCGTACATTCTGAAAAGCAAACGTCCTACCCGTAGTCGGTCGGCAGGCCCAAATGGCAAAGTACGGCTCTAGCTGGCGCCTGATAGCATTCAAGGAATGTTTTTATTTTTATTTTGTTTAAAGTACAAGTTAAACGAACATGAACCAAAATAACGTAAATTTGCATCTTTTGTGTTGATCTATGGATGTTCTGCCTTGTTACTTTAAAGTCACGAATTTTTTATTAACTTACTTAATTATTTTCATATGGATTATATATAATAAGTTATAAGTAAAATCAAAATATTGGAATTCCAACATGAGTTACTTTTGCAATCTCAAATTAATTATGCAATTATCATAATGAAAAGATTTGCAGACACATAAGAAATATTTTATTTCGGACCATCATAATCAGGTCAGTTCAGTGAATTTTTTTCTAATAAATATTCACATATTTGTTTAGGTATCTTTATACTTTAATTTATGCGATTAATTACTTTATTCATAACAAAAAAATATAATGTTGCTACATATAATTTGTACACTCCCTATGCAAAAAATCAAAATTAAAATTGAACTAAAGATAACGAAATTAACAAAACAATTAGAAAATTAAAATAATGAAAAATTAATAACACCATTGAAATGCTATTAACAAACAAAATTAAACTAATTATACAATTCCTAAAATTTAAAATGAAATTAAACAATAAAACCCATACTACACATAATTAAACCCTAAATCATGCACAATAAGAAATTGACATAAAATTAAAATAATAATTACTAGAAAAAACACTCATTTATTCCTAATCTAACAAAACCCATCATAGTTCATAATATTGTGAGCAAAATTAACATTCGTAATTTCCAATTCTAACAAATCCACATGCAATCCATCAAAAAAATTCAATAATTCATAGCGAAAGAAATTAAATTTTATTTATATTTATAAAAAAATAAAATTAGGTAAACATACCTTAGACTAGAGCAATTATGAAAACCTAGCGATTTGGGGAAGAATAAACACTAAAATTTGCAAAAGTACCTAAAAATTCAAATGTAATCTATATAAAATACAAGAAAAACTCAATTTGGGTTTCACAAAATCACTTGAGATAGTTGGGCTGGGTTGTAGGATAGGGGACGCAACAAAGAAGTAGCAGAAGAGGGAGTAAAAATGGGAAGGAAGATGAAGAAATAAAGTTTTTAAAAAGGGTCATAGATTTACACAGTCAATTATATGACCCACACCCGTGTAGCCCAATCCTTTAGAATGTGTAAACTTACATGCTCGTGTATTAAGCCACATAATTACAGTGACTTTCATGTCCATGGACACGTTCCAACGAATTAGACTCACTTGTGTAACTCACTATGACTATGTGTGATAATTTTTAAAAAATTCTAAGGGAGTACACAATTGTGTCTAGTGACCAAGTAGTTCACTAGACAATAAGTGGTTGATTGTTATGATATGTTACACCTAAGATACTAATGTTGGTTCATATTTTCATTTAAGTACAAGTTGAGAGGAATAAGAACCAAAATAAGTTAAATACACGTCTTTGGTGTCGTTCTATTGATGTTCGGTCTTATTAGCCTCCATTAAGCAAAAAAGAGATGATTTAGGGTGAAAATGGGACAAAGAATGAAAGAATTGGAGTCACTATGATTTACACATCGTATATAAAAATGTGTAACTCATTAGAAACATTTACAAACTCGAAGGCGCTATTTCAATCATATATATGACCTCTATAAACATGTATCTTAGTTGTGTATCCAACTATGAATGTGAACCTCTGTGATTTCACACGATCATTTACACACCTATATAGCAGACCATGTATAGTCACACAACCTTAATTTTATTGTATAAAAGGGAAATTAAGAGGCTAAGTAGGGGATGTACAAAAAGGAGATACTAAAAGAGGTAGATTCCTTTCCCTTTTAAGAGCTATGAGCAACTAATCTTCATCTTTCCAATTCAAAGGGGATATTGAGATCGATGAACATGTTTGGGAATTGATCAATGATGTTGCTCTTGACTCTCATTTGGAATTGACTGTATTATTTTATGCGTAAAGTATGGGATTTATGTATAATTGATTTAGATAGGCCTGCTAAATTATTCATGAATTAATTCATTATTAGAATTAAGATTGTAGTATGTAATTTTTATCAACCTAATTCGTGTGTGGTAAACTAATGGTCGTGCATCATTAGGGATAATATAACATAAGTTTATTGACTCAAACTTAAGTGCTTGTTGCTTAAATTAACCTATGTTCCTAATCCATAATGCAGTTGTCACACTAAATTTGGAGAACTTATTCTAGGTTGTCTAACATCTAGATCTAATTAAATAGCTTGTTTTAATTAATCACAGTTTAAGTAAAAATTAGGGGTCACATAGCATGTTGTTAATATAAAGTTAATAGTTTCAAAGAGAGGCACGAGAACAATGTCACGATTGATTATGTACATTCAAGTGAAGGTCGAGATTGAGCTAAGAACTAGACTAAAACCCATTAATTGGTCCTAACAATTTATATTGTTGATTTGATTTATCTTCCATATTTTAGTTTTATTTTCTTACATCAATTGAATTCACCAAACCTCCCAATCCTTTACACTGATTCTTTCATTACAAAAGCTAATCACACACTCTATATGAATATGATCCTTTCTCACCATTACTACAAATTTAGTTATGTATACTTAAGTATTATGTTCTAGTATGTTCGGCATGCATTAAGAAACTTTGGCACTATTGCTGGGAAGTGGTGTTAATTTAGTTTTTGTATTTGATATTAATTGGTGTTTTGTATATATATTTGTTTATAATTGGTTTTTACATTTGTTTCTTGAACTTTTTTTATGTTTGTTAGTATTTGTGCATGACAATGGCTATATCTCCTTATTAAGATCTTGTATAATTTGATCTCGAGAGTGAAACGACACTGTAATGATTATGTAGGGAAAATAGAAAACTCGAGGAATAGAGTAAGGAATTGATTTAGAGGAAGCTATGGCAAATTCGAGAACTTTAAGGGGGTGGGTTGGCTCCCCCAAACTTAACCCAAAGACCTCTCCGCATTACTTTCCCAAATTTTGTTAAGCATATTAGTTTTAAACTTAAGTTTGGTTTGATACATCTTTTATCTAATTTTAATGGTCTTACAGGTGAAGATGCTCATAAGTTATTCCTTCTTTCATATGATTGTCCATTCTTAGGAAATAAGATTAAAGAGGAAGTATTTTAATTTTGAATTTGTTCTTTTTTTTGGCCTAAAGATGACATAAAGTTAAGTGTGGGGAGAACTTTATAAGTACTTATTTGATTATCTATTTATTCCTTAATGTTTAGTAATTAAAGTTATATTGTGCCTAAGATACTTAGTCTGGTTCATATTTTGTTTAAAGTACAAGTTAAATGAACAAGAACTGAAATGATGTAAATTTACATCCTTGGTGTTGTTTTATTGATGTTTTGTCTTATTAATTTAGAGTCATGAATCATTTATTAACCTACTTAATTATCTTCATATGGTTTATACATGATAGGTTGTAAGTAATATCAAAAATTGAAATTCCCACATGAGATACTTTCGCAATATCAAGTATGATAATTAATTATATAATCATCATAATGAAGAGATCTACAGACACATAAGTATATTCCATTTAAGAACATCATAATCAGGTCAATTCAGTGAACTTGTTCTCTAATAAGTACTCATATGTTTGTTTAAGTATCTTTATACTTTAATTTATGTGATCAATTACTTTCTTCATAACCAAAAATATAATGTATGCTAGTTTACCATTTTATCACTATCTCGTATAGTTGACACTAAAACTAGGAACAATTTATGAATAATACAAAAATACAAATTGAAACTCGTAATTATGATAGCATTATAATTTCAATTGTAGGTATTTTATCTTTAATATTTAAATATCAAATGTAATTAACAAAATATATAGAGATAAAGAATAATTTTATTAATTAAAATAATAATATCGTATGTAAAATTACAACCAACCAATTGATTAGTATAAAATTAAGGAAGAAGCAATGAAATAATAAAAGGAGAATAAGAACTAGGAGTTGAGCTACTTACATGCGAAAGAAAATTAATAGCATCTCAACCAAACATAGTTCGTATGAGTGGATCAGTACTCTCATCCCTTAACTAGAGGTTTCAAGTTCGAGCCCTAGAAATGAAAAAATCTGTTTGATCAATACTTTGGCCTTATTTGGTGAAGAGCTGATCAGCTCTTTTTTAGCTGGACAGCTCTTAATAGCTTGTTGACTTTGAAAAAAGGCTTAAAAGTTTGTTTGGTAAATAGCTGGTTAGGTTGGCTGATTCAACCTAACCAACTAATATTCAACCAGCTCCTCTATAGGAGCGTTTTACCCCCATTAGTTAATAATTTTTGACTTTTTCTCCATTTTGACCTAGCTACTCTTAAGTCTATTGTGTCTCATTTTTTCTAGACTCTTCCCCCTTTGTTGCGTGTTTTCTCTCAATCATCTCACCCTCATGCGTTCTCATTTCCTTGCTTCTTTCATTCACTCCCACGCATCAACGAAGGAGTGTAGAACAAATGGAATTAACACAGCAGATTTATACTGGTTCACCCTAAACTATGGCCTATGTCTAGTCCTCAGAATCCTTTTTAATATTTCATTATTCTTCACAAGAATACAAGTATTCTTTTCATCGAGCCTCTTCAAGTCTCTTACAACAAGTATTCTTTTCACCTAGCCTCTTCAGGCTTTCAACTTTTCTTTTTTCTACTAAAAGATGTTTTGAGCTTTGCTACAAATAATATAGCTCTAGAGTTTAGCACAATGAATACAGTGATTCATAATCTCTTTGAATTCGATGAATTTTTAAAATCACTAGCTTCTATAGTCCTCGACTCCGACTCGTATTTATAACCTTTGTCTTCAACTGTTTCTTGATAACCGCTTCTTTCTTCTTGTTTCTTAATCTTTGAAGAAACAGTTATTCAGTTGAGTTCTATAACTAACTCAAACTGATTATCCATCTGACGTGGTATCAGACCTTTGTCTTAGTTTTTCTTCTGCTTCGTCTTACTCTCTTTGGTCTCATTTTCGACTTCGCTTCGTCTTAGTTTCTTGCGTCTTACTTTCTGCTTCCGCTTTGTCTTATTTTCTTGCATCTTACTTTCTGCTTCCGTCTTATTTTCAGCTTGCATTTTAGTTTGACTTTAGCTTCGTCTTACTTTGACTTCTGCTTCCGTCTTATTTTCTTTCGTCTCCACGCTTCGACTTACTTTCGGCTTGCATCTTACTTTCTTCTTGCATCTTACTTTCTGCTTGCATCTTACTTTCTTCTTGTGTCTTAGTTTCCTCACATCGCAGCTTCGTCTTACTTTCTTTTAATATTTTTATTTGGTCTTCATCAAAATATTAAACGTAAAGTCATTTTGACTTAACAATCTCCCCCTTTTTGATGATAACAAATAATTAATCATAGTTGTTAGAAATAAAGTATTACATATAAGACGATATACAGTATAAGATTCTATACACTTCAAGAATTGTAAGCACTATCTTTTTCTTATGTTCTTCTCTTCTCTTCTCTTCTCTTCTCTTCTTTTTCCTTTCTCCCCTATCTTTGTCATTTGTTTCTCCTTTTCTCCTTTCTCCTTTCTACTTTCTCCTTTCTCCCCCTGTTCGTTATTGATCAAAAAGATCATGACCTCAGATGTTTCATAACTTCATAAAACATTT
>JANVCL010000008.1:32960908-32973564 GCA_026546855.1 Erythroxylum incrassatum
GGGATATTGCCAATCCAATTCCTAAGAACTTAGTATGGGAGGCTTTGAACACTCATGGTTGAAAATTATTTTGGGGTGTTGGTAAAGCCTTATGAGGTAATCATATTGCGTTTGTTCTTGCCTACATTACAGACATCCTGATGTGGTTTGGGTATCAACAACTTCAGTTATTGATGTCTAGGCGTAGACATCTCTTGGATTCTGGTAGAAAATAATCATCTTTGTCTCTTCTTCGATGCTTCGGTCTCCCCAACAATCAACAGGAAAATAGATTTCGTGGAATGTTAGGACTTTTGGTTCTTTTTAGATTTACTTACTTTGTTCTGCAAATTTCAGTTTTCATCGCAAACTCATTTGTGTAACAGATGCTTTCGTGTTGTTCAAATTTTCATTTATATAAATTTGATTGTGAATCATCGTAACAAATTGTTAGAACTGAATAGAATAGAATGCGACTGTTTTGTATTGGGAGAATCAAATTGACAGAAGTGAAGAGAACGTGACAATCGAACATTCTGACAAGCAAACGTTCGAACCATAGTCGGTCGGCGGAGCCACATGGCAAAGTACGACTCTAGCTGGCGCCTTGATAGCATTCAAGGAATCTTTTTTATTTTTCCAAAGTTTCAGGCGTAGTCTCCTGGTACAGCTATCACAGCGAGGCAATGAGATGCTCTTTTGCTTACTCGTGTGTCACGTCTAATACTTCAAGTCCATCGGCTCCACATTGTAAAACACGGGAACTTTTATATATATATATATATAATACAGAATCTACCACCAACTGCCTGGCAATCCAGCTAGCGCCAGGGCCCTTATTCCAAGTACTATTTCCTACTGTAACAAATTAGAGATTCAAATTTCTTGATCCACATCTTGACAAAGGCAAGAGTAACAGCAAAAAGTCCTTTTATCGGAACTCAGGGCATGTATTGTTGTAAGATTTATTGCATCTCGTTAGGTCTTGAGTGGTGATGATACAGAATTATAGTTGTAAACAGATAGTGTTCCTAATCCTCATCCAATCTTTCTGTTGTAATTACATTAGATAAAATTCTCATTATCCCTTATCATTTCAGTTTAGATAGGATCAAATACAAATTGATCACTTAGTTTAGATAGAATCAAATACAAACTCGTACACTTTAAATGTGTATAAATAGAATACATAATGTAATACAAAATACCACAAAGAGATCCATACAAAATAGCTCCATTTCAACTTTTCTCAGCCTTGTTCTTCTTTCACGATCTCTAAAGTCTTTGGATTGTTCTTGTATTTTTGGTGACAAATTAATGTGAATAAAAACGAATTTATCGTTAGTATCAAAGGTCCGGTAAATTGGAAACAAGATTTGGTGAGGTTTGTACATCGGAAGAGATGGGGGTGACAATAGGCCGGACAGGGCTAGGGCTGCTTGGCCTGGCCCGACCTGACTAAAGATTTTTCATGTCTTAGTATTATTTTTACTCTAAAAAGATAGTGTTATTTTGAAGGTCAATTTTGAAGTCCTTTCTATTAGATAAACAATTGTAGTCTTTATCATTTGCTAGATCTATCTCAAGTTTCACTTTGGAAATGAATCACCGCTTTCTTCCTTAATCTCTTTCCTTAAATGGTGCACTATCATCTCAATTTCTGAATTATATTACAATTTACCTACTTGAGAAGCACGAGTTATACAAGACAAGAGATTAGTGGTAAACTATAAAATAACGCAAAGAAACTATCAAAATTAATTCTAATTCTCTAACTTCTTTTAGTAGCCATAAAACCAAATCAAATCTAAAGAGAACTAAGCACTAATTTCTTAATTTTAATTAATAAAATAAAATGGGAGGCTTTCGATTAGTTAACTAAGTAACTAGTAATCAAATTAAATCAACTGAATATAAAAGGGAGAAATTCAATAATACTTAACTTCGATTGAAGGAAAAGATCTCATCTAATTGTAACATTGATTATTGGTCGAAAAAGAATAATTTTCATTATTCAAGAAGACAGTATGAAACATATTAGGATAGTCATAATAAGTTTCAAATTTTCCTAAATTAATTAATTCAAACTCAGCATCCAAATCAAAACTTACCATTAATTAACTGAGTACGATAGCATTCCATATCAATTTAATGATAACAATAAGCTTAATGAAAAAGAATAAACCATAAATTAAATAGTTGAGATAGTTACAACCATTCAACTTAGTTTTTTTTTATTTCTCATAAGTTAAATATGTAAATTTATAAATAACTTATTTGTCACTTGTACCAATAATCCTTCATGACAATTACAGATTACTGAATACATATATAGCTATAAAATAATCAACATCAAATTAATTTTTCATATCAATCAATATTAATTATTTATGCAATATAAAAACACAAAATAAGGCATACTTGAATTAAAAAATGAAAATAAGTTTAGAATAAAACCTCACAAAGTTACAGTTAGAGTTTTGAATTCCTTTGAATCAGAATATTTGAGTTTAGTCACACACTTAAGTTTCAATAACAAAGATAGATAAAAAATGAAAGATTGAGAGAAAAGCCAAAAGAAACAAAAAAAAGAGGGTTGGAAAGGTGAAAGACTTCTCTCATATTATTTTGCTACTCAATCCCTAGTCTACTTCTATCTTACAAAGATTCATATCTAAAAACAAATCCAAATCTCTACATAATAGGGAAGGAAAGAAGTTTCCTAATTGAGTTCCAATGAATTTGGCATTAGGTATGATCTTGCCTTATCTACATACAACGTGTGTTAAGTGCACTACAAATTTTTCTAACTCTGCACACAAAATTTTTAACTGTAGTGAGCCGAGATTTTATTCACAAGGAATGTTCGGTTAATTTTTGAAATGAAAATAAATCATGTAAAAGAAATAAAATGGAAGGTTTTGGGTTGATGCGATCGAGAAAACAAAATAAAATTAAACTAACACAAGTAATTTATCGAAAATAGTTAAAAATGACAAAAGTGATGATTGTGTGTAAAACTCGATTCTTTGATTTAATCTCAACCTATGCACATTTTAACATACATTATTGCATTATCGTCTTCACACCTCTCTTTGAACTATTGATCGTGAATTAACAATAAGCTCTGTTAATCCCAATTTTTCCTTATTCACAGTTAATTAAAACAAGCTCTTTAATTAACCCTAACTATAGAACGACCTAGAACAAACTCTCTAAGTTTAATCAGAAAGTCGCGTAAGAAATGAGAAAAATGGATCAATCTAAGCCATAACGACATAAGCTCGAATTATTCAATCTATGTTATGTTATCCCTAATGATTTAATACCATTAGTTGCCATATATGACTTCAAACAAGGCTATTACATGCCGTATTCAAGTTCTAGCAATGGGTTTTCATGAAAAACAATCTAATCGAGCATCAAGATCATTCATACACAATTCTTGATCAATAAATATAAGATAACTTAAACAATCTGAAAAGAGGGAAACAACACGATACACAAAGATGATATGCCAAATGTGCTCCTTAGTGTCGACTTCACCTCTGAACTGGTGTCGAGAACTTAACCTTTCATCTTCTCTATTGGTCTCCAAGAGATGAGCTTCTGTTGCCCCTTTCTTTCTAACGAAACCTAAAAATGATGAATAATAATCGAAGAATGTTCTCTGCCATCACAACATATTCTAATTATAGAGAAAAGTAGGTTTTCGGGATAAGTGCTTTTAACTCACTTTAGCCATTATGCTTCCAATTGTACTTAAAACCAAATATGAACTAAAGTGAATATCTTAATCATTTGAAATCAATAATCACTAAGTGTAATGGATTAAATGTATCAATAATTAAGCATATATCAACTTCCCCTATACTTAGCCTTTGACTATCCTCGGCCAAATAATCGAAATCAAAGTCATAAACTAAAATACTTACTCATTTTTCCATATTTTCCAAGAATAGATAGCCATAAGAAGAATGACTTTCAAAAGCCAAAACAAGAATTCAACATTCAATGCTTCTACTCATGATCAATCAAATTTCATCACCTTTAGAAATTGAGAAATCTAGAGGTAGACTTGGATAAATTTTGTTTAAATAAGATAAATCCATAGATACACTCAAACACCATTCATGATCATAACACTAAACTTTGCATATCATTTCATTTCTCCACCACTAAGAGTCACATGCATAATCATAAATCAAAGGACTTTTCTAAGGTTGTAATGTGGGCAAGGGTAAGGTGAGATGTATGTGGGTAATGTAACAAAAAGTCTTCAAGCTAGTGAATAAAAAGTAACACTCAATGAAACATTAAGTGTACATGCTAACATTCATTCAAAACTGGGTACCATTAGCTATGATGAATGCAACAATTATACTTTACAAGCTCTCACACCATAAACCATATAAAGCATAACTAATTAGAAAGAATCACTCGTAAAAATCATTGATGACAATATATTGAAACCATAAGGAGTGATCCTTCCAAAACAACATCTATCTCATATGCACCACATTCAAATTACCCATTCAACATAACTTTAGGAGGAGAAAACAAATGAACAACTACTCAAAACAAATGTATTTCCTCTTTGATACTTTTATCCAAACATTTTTTTCTTTTTCTTTTGTTTTCTCTTTTTTTAATAAAAATTGAAATATGCTACATCAATATGGGAATTTCATTGATAAAATGTAAAATGGTATCCCAACAAAAATAACCATCCCACAAATATGCACACCACTACACTTATATTTTTGTACATCCAAAGTTATCAACAATTAACAAATACTCCATTAGCTTTAAGGCTTGGTTAAGGCATTTGGTTCAGTTTAAAGCATGTAATGTGCTTAGCACAAAAAGAAAGGCTAATAAAGCTCAAGGGGGCTTAACAGAGGAAAATTCATATCAAAGGGTAGGCTATTTGGCTAATGTAGCTTGTAAAAACAAATAATGCCTATATCATTTTCATGTTAATACATGTGATAAAAATGTGATCTTGAATAGAAAATCAAAGCAAAGTTAAGATGTACGTGTCATGAATGTCACACATAAACAAAAGATAATGAGATTGATATAGATGCGTCAGTTTAATAAGGCTCAAAATCTCACTGGATTTTATCTATCATTAGTTACTATTCTTCTAAAAATAATGCATATTGACCAATCATAAGAGCAAAAGTACATGCCAAAGTTGCCTGGATTTTTCTAGTCAATTCTCACTCTAATTATGACTATATAGTCTTAAAAGCAATAGAAAAAGAGAAAATGTTTGATTATCTTTGTTTGATTTTGCAAATGCCTAAGAAGCCACGTAAGCAACCATTAAGCTCAAAAATGTGTATAAAAAATAAGATCTCCACCCTCACACTTAAAACTTACACTATCCCTAATGTAACATCCAATGCAAAAAATTGAGCATTTAACAAAAATAGGAAATGTGAGAACATAAATAAAAAAGAAATCAACTTCCCTTGAGTTGCCTCCTAAACAGCACCTCTGTTTGTTGTCGTTGGCTTGACTCCATGTTACTCTCATCAAGTTACAAAATTTTGATCCCCAGGAATCACAACTTTGACATTTTCCACTTCACGTTCATCAGAATAAGGTTTGAGTTAATGACCACTTACACACAATGTCTTCCCTGTTTTTAAACTTTTGATTTCAACTGCACCATAGGGAAGAACATTAGTTATCACAAAAGGATCGACCCAATAAGGATGACGTTTATGCAGAAAGATTTATACTTAGCATAATAAAGAAACACTTTTTGACCGTTGATAAAGCTTTTCCACAAGACATTAAATGCTTTGGTCTTCTTATTTATTGAAATCGCTTCTTGTTTATTTTATACTTCCAGTTACAATCTTCCTATACTAAAAGGTCAATCACATTATTTGCAAAAATAGAGCGGTCATTATAGAAGTGCTTAATGACATCAAAAATATTGAAACGAGTAACTTTCCCATCGAACTCCATCGTGAGGGTACCCTCACGAACATCTATCTTAGTTTGGGTCGTGTTAAGAAATGGTCTCCCTTGTAAGGTAGGTATTGGGTTATGGGAAGTTTCATCATTCATATCAATCCCATAAAATTCAGCAAGAAATATTAGCTCATTTACCTATACAAGCACATCCTCAATCACCCTATCTGGGTAAGCATTAGAACGATCAACGAATTGATGGTAACACTAATTTCTTTTAATGGCCCTAAATTTAAAGATGCATATATGGAACAAGACATAACATTAATCGATACTCCTAAATCTAACATGACTTGTTTAATCTCAATGTTACCAATTTTGCAAGGAATAGTAAACATGCCTAGGTCCTTACACTTAGGAGTTATTTTCTTTTTAAAAAATACAGAAACAATTTCACTCATCCTTATCATTTCATTACCTCTTAACTTTCGCTTGTTTGTACACAATTTCTTGAGGAATTTTGCATACCTTGGCACCTGCTTGATCTTTTCTAACAATGGAATATTTACCTCAACCTTCCGAAATGTCTCCCAGGTCTCTTTATCCTTATCCTCCTTATTTAACTTTGCTAAACTGCTAGGAAAAGGCAGAGAATTAGTCTTTTCAACAATTTGTAAATTGTAAAATAACACAAAGAAACAATCAAAACCCTTAAAATTAATTTTGATTCTCTAACTTCTTATAGTAATTGTGAAACTAGGTCAAATCCCACGAGAACTAAAATGTTTGTTTCTTAATTTCAATTAATAAAATAAAGTGGGAGTTTTCGATTAATTAAACAATTAACTAAAATTAACAAGAAATTAAAATAAATCAACTAAATATAGAAGGAAGAATTTCAAGAATACTTAACTCTGATTCATTGGAAAGATCTCATATTGTAATATTGATCATTGGTATAAAAACAATAAATATCACAATTCAAGCAATTAGTCCAAAACATATTAGGATAAATAAGTTTCAAATTTTCCTAAATTAATTGATTCAAACCGAACATTCAAACTAAAACTTACCATTAATTGACTGGATAGGACATCATTCCATATCAATTTAATGATAACAATAAGCTTAGTGAAGAAAGACTAAACCCTAAATTAAATAATTGAGATAGTTGCAACTATTCAACTTAGTTTTCTTGTTTCTCATAAGTTAAATATGTAAATTCATAAATAACCTATTTGTTACTTGTACCAATCCTTCATGACAATTATGAATCACTAAATTCATAGATTGTTATAGAATAATCAACATTAAATTAATTTTTCAAATTAATCAATATTAATTATTCATGAAATATAAGAACACAAAATAAGACATACTTGAATTAAAACATGAAAATAAGTTTAGAACAAAACCTTAGAAGGTCATAATTGGAAATTTGAATTCCCTTGACTTAGAATATTTGAGTTTAGCTACACATGGCTTAAGTTTCAACTCCAAAGACAAAAGAAAGATGAAAGATTGAGAGAAACTTTAAAAGAAACAAGAAGAAGAAGATTGGAGAGGTGAAAGATGTCTCTCGTATTATTTTTCTAGTTAAACCCCAGTCTACTTCTATCTTGGAAAATCTCCTATCTAAAACCAAATCCAAATCCCTACATAATAAGGATGGAACAAATTTTCCAACTCTTTAAATGAATATGGCATTAGGCATGTTCTCGCCTTATTCAGAATAGTAATCTATCCATGTTTTGCAAAGTCCGTGATTTTCACCAATAATGCCCCAATTTGATGCAATCTCCACTTTCATCTCTTAAAACAAACAAATATTAATTTTCATGTTTAAGCACCAAATTATATTCAAAATAAAAGAGATAACTCCAATTAATATATCAAAAAAACATCTTATCAATAAACCATGACTTACATATTATAAGTTGAATAAGGGTGCTAGTGGTAAACTTATATATTCTCTTTAGTGTTAAGGTGAAACCTTTTATGAAAGTTCACATAACTTAATGCATTTGAAGGGATGTTAGTTTGGTAGAGATACGTGTTAACCTATTGAAGAATAGGTTATTATAGCTCGAGAAGGTGTAATTTTATATTTTAAAAAGTTATGTTGCTCTAAATGATAAATCAGTTCTAAATTCATTGAATCATGACATTAAGGATGATACTAGGGAAAGTATTTATCTATGCATTCTATTTGATCAATTGCTTTGTTTTGATTCCCTTGGCTATTAAATAGTTTAGATTGGTTTAATTTTAAAATTTTTTACCCATCAACAACCTTTTTTATTAATTCTTTACGCTAGTTAGTAATAGGTGAGTTTATAAGAGCTATCTAGTTGCCTTGTAGGATAGATACTATACTTACTCTTATGTTACTCATCAGCGATAAACATACTTGCCTTAATTTATAAGTAGTTAATTGGCAATAGAGAAAAATTTAACAATATGAAATAATAATCATAATAAATTTTAAATGTTGTTACCAAGGAAGAAACTGGTGTTTAACCACAAAATAAAGTCAAACTAACCTAGTGAAAACAAATAAAAGAAAAAATTAAAATGATAAAAGTGATGAATTCGTTTGGGACCCGATTCTTTGGTTTAATCTCAGCTTACACCCAATTAAACATAGTTCATTAAATTGTTGTCTTTACATCTCTTTTTGAACTATTGGTCGAAGATTAACAACAAGCTCTTTTAATCCCAATTTTTCCTTAAGTCATAGTTAATTAAGAAGAGATTGTTGATTAACCTAAGCTATTGGATAACCTACGAGACACTCTCTAGATTTAATCAGATAGTCGCCTTAAGAATGCGAAAAACAATTTAATCTAAGCAATAATCACACAAGCTCAGATTATTTAACCTAGGTTATGTTATCCTTAATGATTATGAACCATTAGTTGCTACAAATGAATCAGAAACACAAAGATTATTACATTCAATCATAGCAATGGGTTCATACATGAAAACAATCAAATATAGCATTCAATTATTCTTACATAAGAACCAAACAACAGAGCTAAGATAACACAATCAATTTCTAAAGAGAGAAATAAAACAAAAAATACAAGGAGAAATACACTTAACCAAGTTGTTAACGTCGATTGCCCCTTCGTATTGACTTTGGGAAAGCTACCCCTTATGGGTCTTATCATGGTAGAGAGCTTGCCTCCCTTTTCATGTTCTTCCAAAGCTCCCACACTCCTTTATTCAAAAAATAACAAGAATTGAGACCCCCTCTCAAGGTTTCATTCTTTTCTTTTTATAGTTCATTCTAATTAGGGTAAAAACTAGGTTTTGACTGGCCCAAAATGCCCAAAATAACCCTTGATAAGTTGAGCTCGGAAGTAGTCCCCAAGCTATTGTTGTGCAAGCCACAATCATGGCCTGTATGATAAGCTTCTATCACGATTATAGGACTTCATCATTCTTCTGTCACAATCGTGGCCAATTAGGCCACGGTCGTGGCACTAAATTCTTCCTCCAACCTTTTCTAAGTATTATTTTCTTTGCTCTAAATCTTTCTCATTCTTGTTCCATGAAGACAAGTGGTTGTGAATCTTTAGAAAACAACTCAAATGTAGTGCTTTCGAGTCACTTTAACTTCTTTAATTCCAAATCGTACCTCAAATCATATATGAGTCAAAGTGACTATCTTAAACAACTTCATGTCATTAATCACTAAATGTTATGGAATAATTATATAATAGATTAAGCACATGTCAATTTCCCCCACACTTAGTTTTGGCTATCCTCGAGTAAAACATCAAAATTAAGCTCAAAGACCTAAAATATTGACTCATTTCCCATATTTTCCATCAATACATTATTATAAACAAAGATGAATGACTTTCAAAAATCATAGCAAGAACTCAACATTACAAGCTTTTACACATGATCAATCAACATTCAATACCTTTAAAAACTGAGTAATCTAATGGTAGACTTGGAAAATATGTTTAACTAATATATATCTATAGCTTCACTCAACACCATTCACAATCAAGACATTCCACAATTTTGCATATCATTTTATTTCTCCACAACTAATGTTCACATGCAAAATCATTGGTCAAAGGTCCTTTCAACATTGTAATGTGGGAAAGATAAGGTGATATGTATTTGGTTCAAGTGGTATGAAAGCCATTAAAGCTAGTGAAACAAAGCAACACTCAATGTGACATCAAGTGCAAAAACCGACATTCCTTCACAATTGTGTACATCAATTATGATGAATGCAAAAATGATGTTTCACCTCTCAAACTAAACTCTCATATACAATCCACATGAAGTATAACTAAAGATTGATGATAACAACATATTGAAACTACAATGAGTGAACCTTCCAAGATAACATCTACCTTATATTCAACATACTCAAATAACTCTTTCAATACAACTTTAGGTGGAAAGACTAATCATAAACAACTTTTCAACACATATGGACTTCCTCTTAAATACTTTTATTTAAACGTATACATTTTTTCTTTTTGCTTTTTCTTTTTCTTTCTTATAAAAACATTAAAAGAAACTACATTAGCATGGGCATTTTAATGATATGACATAAAATAACATCCTAATCATTATAATCAACTCGTACATATGTACACCCCCACACTTAGAATTTTGTACATCCACAAACTAAACAATCACAAATGCTCCACTAGCTTTATGGCTTAGGTAGGACATTTGGTTATGTTTAAAAGCATATACTGTGGTTGATACAAAAAGAAAGGTATAAAGCTCAAAGGGGCTTATCAAAAGAAAAATTATATAACAACTAGGCTATTTGGCTAATGTAGCTTGGAAAAATAAAGAATGTTTAATTATCTCCATATTATTGCATGTGATAAGAATGTGGTCTTGAATAGAAAGTCAAAGCAAAGTTAGGATGTACATCTTATGAAGGTCACGCGTAAAAAAAGACAATGAGAATGATATGGATGTGTTAGTCTAATAAGGCTGCAAATTCTCAACCGCTTTGTCTACCACTAGTCACAATTCTTTTAAAGATAATAAATATCAACCAATCACAAGAGTAAAAGTACATGTTAAATTGCTATGAAATTCTTTAGTCAATTTGTTCTCTAATTGAAAAGAGAAAATGTTTATCTGTTTTATTCTTTCTCTCATTTTGATTGAAAACTTAAAACACACGTGCATATAAGAAACAAACGCAAAAATTTAAAGAAAAGAAATTTCCTTCCCTTGGGTTGCCTCACAAGAAGCGCCTTTGTTTAGGGTCATTCATTTGACTCCATACTCTCCTCACATGACAAAATTATGATCTTTAGGTAGTATAGTTTGAGCCACTTCCACGTGAGGTAGTTTAGGATAGGGCCTTGGTTGATAATCCTTCGTATTCAGCATATGCCCCATCTTCAAATTCTTAATCTTTACTGAGTCATTACACTCTTAGAATATCTCAAATGTCTGTTCACTTTGTTCCTCCTCGTTTAATTTCTAGAATATGCTGCGCAAAAGCAAAGAGTTTTTCATAATAAGAAATTAGAACTCAATATTTACCTCTGAGCTAAAAGATGTATCCTTTTTGGTTTTGGCCTCCTCCTTAACTTCTTTGACACAAACAATTCCTTGAGTAGTCCACTTAATATTCTCAAGCTCCTCTTCAGTCTAGAAGGCCACTGCGTTGTCATCCCTTAGGTACACCTCAGGTTAAGATAGTTGCATTTCTTCTCCTTATGATGCTAGGCAGTTGAGAGATTTCGTTAACTCACCCATTTGGCTTGCCAAGTTTTGGATCCTAGAACATGTTTCTTTTTTGAATTGCATCTCTTCTTGCTATAATCGCAAATGATAAGTGCATATTTGTCTAATATTTATATTTTAATTATTCTATTTTATTCCTCTTATTGATTTAATTATTGGGACTTAATTTGATTTAATATTTTCTTGTAGGGAATTATAATTTTTGCATGATGTTGGAAAATTAAGAGTAAATCAGCAAGCAATTAAATTAGAAGAAGAGAATAAAATCAAGAAGCAATAGCATTAGAGGGGCCATGGTTATTACAAGAATTAAGGAGATAGCAAAGCAGTGAAGAACGACGCAGCAACAAAGAAATACGCATATTTAGGTGACGGTGAGACTCTACCCGTGATCATATCCAGCATGCTCGACGGTCTGGAAGAGGAGCAAGGTTTAATGGTCCAAAACAATTAAAGAATTAGCTACAAAAGAAGCCAAAACGTAAGTGACGCAAGGGTTAAAAGGAGGGTTGGACGCAGATCAGCAACAAAGCAATAAACAGCCATACAAAGGAGAGTGACCCAGCGTGGAAGTAATTTTAATGGGCTCAAGCATTAACCCTCTTTGTTTAATTGTCATTGGGCCCATTCTATTGAAAACCTAGGGAATGGAAACATATTAAAGGCTAAGTGACGGCAGCAGGAAGGGAGGTTCTTTTGATTTTTTTTAAATACAACAGCGACAATTGGATGGAGGGGAGCTGCGGCAATCAGAGAGGGAAGCAATCAGCATCGGTGTTTTAGGGAGATTGTCTAGTTTTTCTTCTTTTCTTTATTATTTAGATTATGTTAATTAAGAATTCTGTTTTGTTTAATTCCGTTATGAGTAGCTAAGTTATTTTAGTCGGGGAATTCCAATTGTTATGCTTTGACTCGTGAGACTATTGTTCTAATTATTTGGTTTATAATATTCGTACTGTTTCCGTTTTACTGTCATTGTTTATTAATTGATTCTGCGA
>JANVCL010000008.1:33047690-33070826 GCA_026546855.1 Erythroxylum incrassatum
TCGCCTTACTTTCACTTCATCTTATTTTTGTATCGTCTTACTTTTGTATCATCTTACTTTGCTTCGTCTTACTTTCACTTCGTCTTACTTTTGTATCATCTTACTTTGCTTCGTCTTACTTTTACTTCGTCTTACTTTGCTTCGCCTTACTTTCACTTCATCTTATTTTTGTATCGTCTTACTTTTGTATCATCTTACTTTGCTTCGTCTTACTTTCAATTTGTCTTACTTTGCTTCGTCTTACTTTCACTTATTACTTTTGTATCATCTTACTTTCACTTCGTATTACTTTGCTTCGTCTTACTTTGCTTCCTAGAGCATCTCCACTTATAAAAATCATACCTTTTGACTCAGATGTCCAAAATTTTCATACTATATACTGTTGGAAAGATAAAAGAAAGATCTACAACTCTTAAGAAGGTAGATTTTCCAAAATCTATTTAGATTAATCCAGAATTTCTCTTGAAAGTCTGAAGACGAATTTTACATTCATCCACCAATGTACTGCAACCAGTTCTCAACTTCATGAAATTTTTTGAGACTCTTAAAGACATAATTGAAGTTCGATGTCTTCATAAGAAAGGTAGACATATGTTTCTAGTTTAATCCAAATCAAGAATCATCTCGTTTGGATAACTAGAGAAAATGTTATGGCTAACAAACTAAAGCACACTTAGTGAACATTTTCCATATCACTACCACAACTCATACCAGGATCACTCTTTCAACTCCCTCTACTTTTCATTTTCAATAAAATCACATTTTAAAACAATCATACCCGGAACTTGTCAATGAATGCATATACCACCTTTTTATATGCAAACATTCAATATTTATGTGCATATATGCTAACGTTATGCATGAGCAAGAAAATGCATTTCCTTAATCTCTCTTTCAGCTCCCATATACTGAAATTTTGGGTCCTAACCCTTAATATGGGGACGGAATGTTACAACAATTATGAAATGGACGTCAACAGTAAGACAATATTGACACTTTTTTCTAGACACATATAAAATTATGAAATGGATGTCAACAGTAAGACAATATTGGCACATTTTTTAGACACATATAAATATATATATTTGTTGCTTTTTTTTCTTTTTTTTGACATATAGAGAAGAAAACAAATAACTAGAAGAAAATGTAGAATAACCGATTGACACCATATAAAGATGCATACACGTGCTCATAAATAAAGGCTTAAAAGGCTAGCAGTGGATAAGTGTTTATGGGATTGTGTTTGGGGCAAAGGGTTTCGAAAGAATGCCTCTATCATGTTAACAAAATTCTAGTTCATAAAGCTTTGATTAAGAATTGAAACAAGTTTTAGAGAGATATAAAATAAGTATATACATATAAGAATTGAAAATTTTAGGCTCAAATATCCTTCCAATAAGGGTAATATCTCAATGAACAATCTCAAGTCTTAAAAATATAAAGTGCCACTTTGTTAACATGCCTTTACTTACTTTGTGTTGAAAACATTGAAAGTAAAATTAGCCAAAACTGACTATCATATAAAGAATGGTAGGTATTTTCAGAAACTCAAGAATCACTTTGAAACTTATAAATTCTTTGAGAAACAAAAGTGACAAGAGTTGAATGAGGGAGAATTGTTGAATTGAGCAAAGATTTTAAAACGAAATTATTTTCTGCAAAGGTTTGGTGCCGCGGCGAGGCCAAAATTCGTCGCGGCGAAATGTCAACTCACACACATTGTTGCGACGAAGAAGTAGTTCGCCGTGGCAAAAGACACGCATATGGCCGCGATGAAAGTAAAGTACATCGCGGTGAAAAATAGTAGAAACTCAATTTCACAATCGCCAAGTTTAAAAAGTTTTGACATTATACCTCATTGACTAACACAAATATGTAAATGGCCAAAATGGAACACAAATAAGAATAACAAAATGGGAAAAGCTCCCCCACACTTAAACAACACATTGTCCTCAATGAAAAAGAGCAATAAACAGAAAGGAAGAGAGCACTAGAATAACAAAGTTAAGGACAAAGATAATTATATATCATTGAGTGCAACAAGTGTAACATTACAAATAATGAACTGAGCATCCGACTAATGGATGAAAACAATAAGACAACAAAAAGAAAATACAGAAATAAACACCCAAATAAGCCTATGACTAGTCATCTGCAGCATTGGAAGGAGCAGCCTCAGAGGTACCTTCACCGCCAAGGGAATCATCGTCCTCATAAGGAAGTGGGAAGTGTAGGTACGCGGCAATTAGAGCATCCATCCGCCGACGATACCGTTGATCTTGCTCCTATCGGGCTACCACTTGTAGAAGAGTGTACTAAAGAGCATCCACCCTGCAGGCGAGTGCTTTGAGAGTAACTAGTTCAGGAGGGACTGGAGTGGGTGGATTGTCTTCGCGAGGCAAGGCCTCGGTATGGGTGGCAGCAACATCTGGAACAAAGGTGGAATGGGAAGGGGGTGGGGGTGGAGGAGATTGAGGAGGGGGTGACGGCGCGGTTGATTGAGGCGGACGTAATGAAATAAAGGCACCGGGTTGAAATAGCTATCATTAATGAATTCTGGGATGCTATGAACATGGAATATGTCAGTAATGAGATGGGGGAAATTATGGAGTTAGTGAGTTTGGCAGTAATGATTGAATCACGAAGGACGGTGGCAATAGCATGAGCTATATCGACCGGCCGACCATTCATAAGAAGATACAAAATAAAGAGCTTGTTGTTTGGTGACATACGCTAAGTGGGTGGTAGGAAGGATGTTGTTGCTAACTAAATGCAACCAAGGGCGAGCTTCAGGACGGAGATCAGAATGCTTAAGATAGCGTTGATATATTCTGGGCTGATACCATTCGGCACCCTCAGGATAGAGGGTACGAAGGACATCATCCCAAGGATAATCATGGATTAATTGCTCGAAGTGGTAGTGTAAGATAGGCGGGAGGTTAAAATGTGCACGGATGCTAGCGGTGGTGAAGGCGGTAGGAACAATGATACCTCAAAAATTAATTTCCAAGATATTGTGAAGGCAAGAATAAGTATAGAAATGATAGACAAATTTATCGTTGCCTTGGTATCTAGGTTGAACTAATTATGTGATTTGGGAGTTGACAAGTTGGCGGACAAAAGGATTAAGTATGAGGAGTCAAAGGAAAAGAGCGTTCCCTAATAAACAGCCTAGCATCAATTTTCTCAGCTAGGGCAGCATATTCGGGGTTAGTGGAACAAGGGGAATGAGCGGAAGCTTGGGACGGATGGGAAGATTGGGATGGTTAGGAAGATTGAGATGAGCTGGAGGATAGGGAGAAGCTGGAGGAGGAAGTGGGAGAGCGACAGGAAGCGTTTTTGGTTCAAGGCATTTCCTGTAGAAAAGATAAACACAAGGATTAAACAAATTTACTGAAAATATCAAAATTTGTCAGCTTGCCTCAGCGAAAGCAGATTTGTCGCTGCGACATAGAATATCAGATTTCCATGCCTTGGTGAACTAACCCTAATCTCTAGAAATAGAAATGAATGAAGACGAAATGAAACAGAGAAAATTTACGAAGGAAGGCAAGGAAGAAAAGAACAACAACAACGTACACGCACTGACAGAAGGAAGACGAACACGAAGGGGAATGGTGCTAGGATACTTGGATTAGCCGCGATGAAGTTGAAATGAGAAGGACGAAAGTGAGAGAGGAAGAAAAAGAAGTCGGTGGGTTTAGAAGGATGGAGGGTGGAAATGACGAAAAGGATAGAGGGCAGAAGAAAGGTCAGAAGAACACACAGGGCAAAAGAGAAATTTCACGTGAAAATTTTGCGAATAGAGGTCGTTTGCTGGGGTAAAAGAATTAAAGTACGCCGCGGCAAGAGCTGCATCCGACTTTTCACCGTGGTGAAAAAATTTATGCACGTTGTGGTGAAGAGATTAATTCTCGCTGCGGCGAAATGTGCCATGTCGCGGCGAAAATTGCCCGAAGCACAAAAAGGAAAAGGCAAACAAATGAAAAATTCTAACGGAGCTCAGCTTATATGCAAGTCTACCAATACAAAATAGAATGTCATGCACTATCTGCACCAATTTCTTCCATCATTAAAGATGTGTCAAGTAGCCACTAAAATTCAAAATTCAAAAGGGAAAGAATTATTGAAACAACTAAACCTAATTCCGACTAAAGCTAAATCTAATCCTACTGATCAAGTTTCTGCCCCACACTTAGTCAACATAATCAGGCTTAATAATATAATTCCATCTTCCATCAATATGCACAAACACATTGTAAGTGAAAGAAGAGAAACAACCTGGTGCTTAAAGTGGGTCTTTTAGCTCCAGAGGGACGTTTGGCTCATACCCATGCTTTGGTGAGGTAAATTGACTTCCTTCTAGTTCGATGCCAATGTCCACACTCTGTAGTCCACCTGAAATATCAGCAGTTGGACCCCGAACATTTTCTCAGAAGTAAGAACTACTGAATGAGAAATATGGATAGATTCTTGTTTTGCTTTGGTGTTTTTGGTGGATAAGAGATGTTGAAATGGGAACAATCAAGATGAAAGTTAGAAGTGAAATGAAGGCAAAAATGAAGTTGAATATGTGAAGTAAGTTGATGAAGGATACGTACATATGTGTATGTTCTGTTATTCGTGCTCACGATTAATCATGGTTTATAATCCTCTTTATGGATGATATTGATTTGAAATTAAGTTGAGAATGAGGAGTAAATGAAGTAGAAAGGTGATCTTGGTATGAGTTGTGTTAAGGAAAGATTCTGAAATAAAGAGTTGATTTGGAAAATGTTCATTAAATGTGCTTCGGTTTGTTAGCCATAACGTTTTATCAAGTGATCCAAATGAGATGATTCTTGATTGGGATTAATATAAATAGATTTTGGCAAATTTCCCTGTTGGAGAGTTATAGATCTTTCTTATATCTTTCCAACGGTATATAGTATGAAAATTTTGGACGTCTGAGCTGAAAATTATGCTCATTATAAGTGGAGTTGCTCTGGAGAGTGGAAAATTAAGATGAAGCGTCTTAGGTGCAAAACTAAGACGAAGCAGAGGTCAAACTAAGACAAAGAGTCTTAGGTGCAAAACTAAGACGAAAAGGAAAGTCAAACTAAGACAAAGAGAAAAGTCAAACTAAGACAGAAGGAAAAACTAAGACAGAAGAAAAAGTGAGACGAAAGGGATCGTCTTAGTTACTGTTCATTTGAGACGAAGTTTTGAGACAATAGAACTAAGACAAAGTTTTGAGACAAAAGGAAATTAAGACGAAGTTTTGAGATGATAGAACTAAGATGAAGTTTTGAGATGATAGAACTAAGATGAAGTTTTAAGACGATAGAACTAAGACGAAGTTTTGAGATGATAAAACTAAGACGAAGTTTTGAGACGAAAGGAAAATAAGACCAAGTTTTAAGACGATAGAACTAAGACGAAGTTTTAAGATGATAGACTTAAGACGAAGTTTTGAGACAAAAGAAAAGTAAGACAAAGAGAAAGTAAGAAGAAAGCAAAGTAAGACGAAAGGAAAGTAAGACGATGCATAAGTAAGACGATGCAAAGTAAGACGATGCAAAAGGTAAGAAAGAAGAAAACACAGAAGGTAGAATTGGTCTTTAAGGCCTTCATGAAAGTTGTAGATCTTGAAATCCTCTTTTGAATCATTATAAGATAATCTTAGTCCAACATCTGGAGGAAAAAGTTATGGCAATTGTACCAAGATAGGTTGGGGTATGAATAAAGACGAAACCAGATTTGATTCTTTGGCCATAACTGCTTCTCTGGACACCCAAATGACTTGACTCTTAAACCATTGGATTTGTAAGACGTTGCTCTACATCTCCAACAAAAATCGTAGCTATCTAAAGTGAATTGGAAAGATTGAGTGAAAAAAGGTCGGATGGGTACAGTGAGTGTACTCCTAAATAATATGAACTAGAGTTATTCTATTGAACATACTTCAGTATTTTGATAATATTAATGATATCTTGATCTGTAAAAATCCAAATGAGATAATTTTTGACTTGTGGTAAGCTAGAGACATAGAGTTTCAAATTATCTGAAGGAAGTGAATTGTAATTCAATCCCTAAAACTTCCAAGTTTTAGAGGGAAGTTGTACATAATATATTGTTTTGGACAAGAGCAGTCTGAAAATGTTTGAAGTATATCTTTGGAACCACTGAACCAAATTTAATGATTTTTTTGGCATTAGAAACGTAAGACACTTAATAGAGGAGATTCTTCTAGAAGAAATGTTATGTCTGAATGTTCAGGGATATTTGTAGCAAGACACTTAAGTTTAAAAGAACATAAGCCTATAAGGAAGGATAAAATAGACTTTTTGAACTCATTAAGGGCATAATTGGAAGAAGAAGTATTGTCTTGCTTATAAATAAAGGAGAAAATGTGAATGAGAAGATTCTAGAGAAGCAAAATGTGTGGATGAGAAAAGAGATAAGAGAGAGAAAACATGAAAAAGAATAAAAGAGAGAAAGAAGAGATAACAAGCTAGGGTTTTAATTCTCTTAGCCTTCAAGAGAGATTTTAAACTGTTCAAGAAGGGAAACAAGTAGAGGAAGAGAAGAGCTTTCTTTTGAGCTAAAGATCCCTTCATTTGGTGAAAAAATGAAGATAAGGTCATTTTGAAACTTTTGAATTTTTGAAAGGATTTTAGTTCATGGAGTTTAGAAAATATTGGGTTTAAGTGTTTGAGAACTAATTTTAATGATTGTGCTTTGAGGACTTTTCAATTGAAAACCCTATTGTGTGAGATTTTTGTTATTGTTTAAAGGGATCAAGAGAGATAAGAGGAACAAGAGAAGAAGCGTTTTGAGCAAGTCAAGTCTTTAAGCAAGGAAATTACGGTGGGTACATGTTTATAATAATAAAAAATAAGCCACTACTGTTTTCTTTAAGTCAAAGAAGTTTTCTGATTTCAATTGCATCAGAAGTATTGCATCTATTGTTATGAATGATTTGAGAAATCTTTTTCATTCGATATATGAATTTTTTGATGAATTTTGAAATAAAGATGGAAATGCATTGAAACATTTTATGTTATGCCTTGAAAAATGTCATGGCATCTTTTATAAGTGATCAAGAGAAAGTACGAGCATTTGATAAAATGATTTTGAGCATGATTATGTGCTTCTGTTTGGGCGAGAGTGGAACCATTATGTTCGTCATGTGCACGTTGACGAGAGCCTTATCCTGGCTGCCCGCTTATGGCATATGAGCTCCGATTTGGACTCATTCTATTTATGGGGTAAACCTCGATTTCTCCATTCTATTTCCATGGGATCCTTGAGCCATTTGTTGTGCATTGCATCTGTGAATTGTCAAATTAATGCATTCATGTTTTGTAAGTTGTGAATTTTGACTACACATCAAGAATTTTGAAAAGCAAGCATTTTTAAGATTCAATAAGATATTTTCTAAGACAAGTGAAATCTTTCAGGGTTTTTGCTTATCTTTTTATTATAAATTGTTTTCCACGAGCTGTTAAACTCACCCCCTTCCTGTCCCATCTTCAGGTTATAGCTAGAAGATCAAGTAATCAAGAGCCTAAAGGAATTGCTTCATTTGCTACTTTGTATTTTTGTAATAAACTAATGGTGTGGCTTTTGAGATGTTAAAAAAAATTTCAAACTCTGTTGCTTAAGTAATGAATTGATAGATTGAAGAAATTTTGATGGTGTTTGTTCTTTTTGACTTCTTTGTATAATGGTTGAGTTGAAGCAATACGATTGCTTTCATGTTTGACTGTTTTTTGGCACGCCACCTTTGTAGAATGATGTCTACCAAGGGTTCATGGAAAGAACTCTACAAGGTAATATGCACGCTCAAGTCAAGTATTATGGTATTCTGAAGAGTTGGATTTTGAAAAGTTTCGGGATCCAAAAGTTATGGTATCAACGAAAGAAGATGAATCGATGATGTTCAAGGACATTCCATCGGATAAGCTCACGTTTTGTCATCCGAAGTTGGGCTTCGAAATCGATGTCCAACATTTGTGGTATTAGAGCCCAATATTAGGATCTTATAGGGGCAACCTTCGAATATGTGTCAATCACAAGAGTGATTGTTAAGAACTTGAGTCAATAAAATTAGTGAGAAAATATTGTTTTGATAGAGCTTATAGTAAGGAAAGTTGTGGACATTTAGCAATAAGAAACATGGCATAGTTCTATAAGTTAGACACCGATTTAGTATTTGTGGCTATATCCAAAATAAGGTGACAGAATCCCGTTGTGGATATGTTTTTGAATTGATGTGGATGTAAAAAGGATTTCCTGAATTGACTTAAGGAGAGGTAGAGATAGGGTGGAAACGAAAAGATTTAAGGTATATAAGCAAAGTGGAATTGAAAGGTTGAACTCGGAATTTATGATTAAGTATGAGATTGTATTAGTGAACTTGTGATTTGAATATTAAGATAGCTATATGTTTATGCTCCTAGATTGATTTAGAACGTATGTATGGAAAATGAAACAAGTGATAATGATATATGTAGAGGTTCTAAGGGTTATGTTGATTAGTTATCATGAGTACATATTTGATAATGCGGTTAAATCGGTGAATAATATGATTGAGTACATATGAGACCTATATTTGGATATGGATAGGAGATAATCAATGATCACTATAGTTAAAGAGTATTTTGATCATGTGTAAGGTGACAAAATTCGAAATTATTGAAATGTCATGAATAGTTGAAATTGATCGTATTGAGGTTTAGGAATGGCTAAAACCAGCATTGATGAACATAGTTGATTGATGAAGATTATGGCAATAATGTTGATGATTGAGATAAGAAGTTTTTCGAGATAAAGATGTTGTTGAATCTTATCATGTGAATTTAGTGTTCCATTTCGAGGAATGAATGACTATTAAATTAAATGAATCAAAAGTAGATATTGGAATCCTAGTCCTGACGAAGATTTAGATGTAAGAGATAGAGTATACTACTAAGAATCTATGTATTTTGTTTGATGTAAAGTATCCAACTATGTGAATGGGTTCATGAACTAGTGGAGACATTAATTGCTGATATGAGGAGTACATAGGTCCACGTTAAATTCTATGGTAATATGTTAGGTAGATACGAATTTGACCTGATGAATGTATTACGACCACAGGAAGTTAAGATTACAAACAAATAGAAATGTGTGGAGAAATTAGTATGAATGAGCAGACATTAGAATAAGCCAATGTGAAATATGAGGAAATCTAAAGAATGGAGAAGATCATTTAAGAAAGGTGAGTCAATTGGGAAATTGAAAATAACGCGAAATAATGTTACCTCATCGAAGAAATAGTCATTTAAGGAATTAGGAGAGTTAATCATGGGCATATGGGGTTTGATAATAATTGTTGGGTTAACAATTAGCTCGATAGTACTGTGGTATTGAAGATTAAAGTGATCCATGCAAAATTTCATGATGTATTATAGATATTCGAATATTTGAGAAGAATAATTTGAAGTACATGAAGAAAAAATGGGTAACACAAATGAGTAAAGAAAGTAAAGAAAATTTTGAGGAATTATACTAATATTAATTATATCGTATGGATTTGGAGATTCTATGGTATGCAACGATATTATATAAGATATTTGGATAAATCCAATGTAGTAGGATAAAGTGATTTCATATGTATGGAGACAACTAAAGTCCTATGAGTTGACTATTCGATACATGATTTAGAGCTACTATAGTAGTGATTGTTTTGAAGTTTAGAGACAATATATGTAAAGGAATATCTGGGATGTATATATATAAGTACAGATCATAAAAGTTTGAGGCAATCACTGGATCGAGATAATTAAATATGAAACCGAGAAGATTGTTACAAATACTGGAAGACCATGATGGTACAAGTGAGAAATCCTAAATAAGGCTACGTGTTATATTAAATACCTTAAGCAGAGATTCGATATTGTGGGTTATCAGAATTATAGTAAAAAGAAGCATGGAATGTGGTGCTTGGTTTATCCCAAATTGAGGAATTCAGGAATTGTGAATTTGTTTGAGAGATTAAAAATAAATTTAAATTTTGGGTTCGAATAGGAAGATGATGCATTGTGATTGAAATAAGAAGTATACGTTCCAATAAAGAAAATTGAACAAAGAGATTGTTAGAGGAGCATAAACAACAACCTATGATATTCATCCTAGTGGGAATACACCGAGATAGTGTTTAATGGCTAAGGGAATAGAAGCAAAAAGATGAAATGTTTCAGATAGTACCACCTTCTCAAAGTGTGTTTAGATTGAGTGCAAATGTGCTTAGGCTAAGATAAAGAATCAACTAAGTTTGAATTGTATTGGTCCAGATAAAGATATTGAGAACCAGATCATTGAATTATTGCCAAAAAAGATTTTTTTCAGTTCTTAATGTGAGTATGTTATGAGATATCAATATGATCTGATATTGATGTTAGCGACACAGGAAATGGGAAAAGTGTGAGTAACCCGAAACCTAATGAGGAACTTGTTAAGAAAGGCATAATGAAATTAGTGAGTGAAAGACCAAGTGAGTCTGTTGACCATGGCCATTGGGAAGAAATTATTCGAGTAAACTAGTTACTTATGAGAATGACGAAAACATAATACCTCACTTCCTCTATTTGTCTGATCATTTGGGGGAGAATTTCGAGGATGAAATTCTTTATGGGGGAGAATTGTTGGATCCCGAATGTTTTCTTAGAAGTAAGAACTACTGAATGAGAAATGTGGATAGATTCTTGTTTTGTTTTGGTGTTTTTGGTGGATAAGAGATGTTGAAATGGGAACAATCAAGGTGAAAGTTAGGAGTGAAATGAAAGTAAAAATAAAGTTAAATATGTGAAGTAAGTTGATGAAGGATACGTACATATGTGTATGTTCTGTTATTCGTGCTCACGATTAATCATGGTTTATAATCCTCTTTATGGATGATATTGATTTGAAATTAAGTTGAGAATGAGGAGTAAATGAAGTAGAAAGGTGATCTTGGTATGAGTTGTGTTAAGGAAAGATTCTGAAATAAAGAGTTGATTTGGAAAATGTTCATTAAATGTGCTTCGGTTTGTTAGCCATAACGTTTTATCAAGTGATCCAAATGAGATGATTCTTGATTGGGATTAATATAAATAGATTTTGGCAAATTTCCCTGTTGGAGAGTTATAGATCTTTCTTATATCTTTCCAACGGTATATAGTATGAAAATTTTGGACGTCTGAGCTGAAAATTATGCTCATTATAAGTGGAGTTGCTCTGGAGAGTGGAAAATTAAGATGAAGCGTCTTAGGTGCAAAACTAAGACGAAGCAGAGGTCAAACTAAGACAAAGAGTCTTAGGTGCAAAACTAAGACGAAAAGGAAAGTCAAACTAAGACAAAGAGAAAAGTCAAACTAAGACAGAAGGAAAAACTAAGACAGAAGAAAAAGTGAGACGAAAGGGATCGTCTTAGTTACTGTTCATTTGAGACGAAGTTTTGAGACAATAGAACTAAGACAAAGTTTTGAGACAAAAGGAAATTAAGACGAAGTTTTGAGATGATAGAACTAAGATGAAGTTTTGAGATGATAGAACTAAGATGAAGTTTTAAGACGATAGAACTAAGACGAAGTTTTGAGATGATAAAACTAAGACGAAGTTTTGAGACGAAAGGAAAATAAGACCAAGTTTTAAGACGATAGAACTAAGACGAAGTTTTAAGATGATAGACTTAAGACGAAGTTTTGAGACAAAAGAAAAGTAAGACAAAGAGAAAGTAAGAAGAAAGCAAAGTAAGACGAAAGGAAAGTAAGACGATGCATAAGTAAGACGATGCAAAGTAAGACGATGCAAAAGGTAAGAAAGAAGAAAACACAGAAGGTAGAATTGGTCTTTAAGGCCTTCATGAAAGTTGTAGATCTTGAAATCCTCTTTTGAATCATTATAAGATAATCTTAGTCCAACATCTGGAGGAAAAAGTTATGGCAATTGTACCAAGATAGGTTGGGGTATGAATAAAGACGAAACCAGATTTGATTCTTTGGCCATAACTGCTTCTCTGGACACCCAAATGACTTGACTCTTAAACCATTGGATTTGTAAGACGTTGCTCTACATCTCCAACAAAAATCGTAGCTATCTAAAGTGAATTGGAAAGATTGAGTGAAAAAAGGTCGGATGGGTACAGTGAGTGTACTCCTAAATAATATGAACTAGAGTTATTCTATTGAACATACTTCAGTATTTTGATAATATTAATGATATCTTGATCTGTAAAAATCCAAATGAGATAATTTTTGACTTGTGGTAAGCTAGAGACATAGAGTTTCAAATTATCTGAAGGAAGTGAATTGTAATTCAATCCCTAAAACTTCCAAGTTTTAGAGGGAAGTTGTACATAATATATTGTTTTGGACAAGAGCAGTCTGAAAATGTTTGAAGTATATCTTTGGAACCACTGAACCAAATTTAATGATTTTTTTGGCATTAGAAACGTAAGACACTTAATAGAGGAGATTCTTCTAGAAGAAATGTTATGTCTGAATGTTCAGGGATATTTGTAGCAAGACACTTAAGTTTAAAAGAACATAAGCCTATAAGGAAGGATAAAATAGACTTTTTGAACTCATTAAGGGCATAATTGGAAGAAGAAGTATTGTCTTGCTTATAAATAAAGGAGAAAATGTGAATGAGAAGATTCTAGAGAAGCAAAATGTGTGGATGAGAAAAGAGATAAGAGAGAGAAAACATGAAAAAGAATGAAAAAGAGAAAGAAGAGAGAACAAGCTAAGGTTTTAATTCCCTTAGCCCTTAAGAGAGATTTTGAAGCTGTTAAGAAGAGAAAAGGAGGTGGAAGAAAAGAGTTTCCATTTAAGCTAAAGATCCCTTCATTTGGTGAAGAATGAAGGTAAGATCATTTTAAAACTTTTGGATTTTTGAAAGGATTTTAGTTCATGGAGTTTAGAAAATGTTTGGGTTTAAGTATTTTTAGAACCAATCTTAGTGATTGTGCTTTGTGGGATTTTCAATTGAAAACCCTATTGAGTGGAATATTTTTGTTATTGTATAAAGGAATCAAGAGGGACAAGAGGAACAACAGGAAAGAATCTTTGATACCTCACGTTGTTTGCAAAGAGAATAGGCATTTTGAGCAAGTCAAGTCTTTAAGCAAGGAAATTAAGGTGGGTACATGTTTATAATAGAATCAATAAGCCATTACTATTTTTCTTAAGTCAAAGAAGTTATCTTATTTCAATTGCATCTATTGTTATGAATGATTTGAGAAATCTCTTGATTCCGTATATGAACTTTTTGATGAATTTCGAAATAAAGATGGAAATGCATTGAAACATTTTATATTATGCCTTGAAAAATGTCATGGCATTTTGTATAAGTGATCAAGAGAAATTATAAGCATTTGATAAAATGATTTTGAGCATGTTTATGTGCTTCTGTTTGGACGAGAGTGGAACCATTCTGTTCATCAAGTGCACGTTGACAAGAGCCTTCTCCCAGCTGCCCGCTTGTAGCATATGAATTCTAATTTGGACTCATTCTATTCATGGGGCAAACTTTGGTTTCCTCATTCTGTTCCATGGAACCCTCGAGCCATTTATTATGCATTGCATCTGTAAATTGTCAAATTGATGCATTCAAGTCTTGTAAGTTGTGAATTTTGACTGCATGATAAGAATTTTGAAAAGTAAATATTTTTACGATGCAATAAGATATTTTCTAAGATAAGTAAAATGTTTTCAAAGCTTTTGCTTATTCATTTGTTATAAACTGCTACCCACGAGCTGTCAAGCTCACCCCCTCTCTGTCCTATCCTTAGGTGATAGCTAAAAGAAGATCAAGTGTTTGAGATCCTAAAGAAAGAAATTGTTCTTTTGTTGTTTAGTAGTTCTTCTAACATTTGTAATTTGAGATTTCGGATTATGAAGTATTGTAACTTGAAAGGCAATTATAGCTTTGTAAAACTCTTTGGTTGAGGGTATCGAAATGTGAATGATGACTATGAGTTGAGAGTAATGGATTAAAGAGTATGATTATATTGTTTCCCGATACCCAAGAAGATAAATCGATGACGTTCAAGAAATTTCATCGAATTAAGCTCACGTTCAGTATCCGAAGTTAGGCTCCGAAAACGGTGCCCAACACATGAAAATAATAAAAACAACTACACGGATGGTTGGAACTTCCACCCATTACCTCTACCAACGGACGGGAGCCACTCATGACGAATGAACAGAGAATATAACACTGTCCCCATACACACAAACTCATACCGAAAACTTAGAAAAGCAAATGTTAAAAGCATACATTTAGGTACCTGATGATGCATCTTCCCTCCTGCCAACCAAAGAGGAGCAGCTTTTCTTACCCAACATCCTTACAGAAATATTAAAACGAAAGAGAGATACTATCTGATAGCCACTGCCATGTCCACTGTGTTGGTTTATTGCGTCGATAGGTCTCTTATGTGGCTCACTTCTCCGTCGCTATGTCTCTTTCTTGCCTTCTTGCATTTCCAGACGCCGCCTGTTATCTCAACTGTCTGGCCACCCTGCATATATATACACACACACACACAAAAATGAAGGCCAATACCAACCTTAGGATTAACATTGGCCTCCATTTTGTTATCGATAAGAACACCAACACCAACACCAACAATGCGAGGATCAAATTCATTATTTGTAAGAAGTCCACGCTCGAGCACAACTGCATGTTCTTTCTTACCAAGTAAAAGTCCGCGCTTGAGCACAATTGCATGCTCTTCCTTACCAAGTAAAAGTCCACGCTTGAGCACAACTGCATGCTCTTCCTTACTAAGTAAAAGTCCGTGCTTGAGCACAGTTGCATGCTCTTCCTTACCAAGTAAAAGTCCGCGCTTGAGCACAGTTGCATGCTTTTCCTTAGTAAGTAGACCCCCTTCTATTATTACCACTATTATCAACAACATTAAAAACATTGATACAACCATATTTCCCATAGTCAACCTCCCCATTTTTAATGTAGAAAATGTGGGTTATGCACATTATTTAGATGCACATGCAGCCTAGACAAAATTTCCATAATAGGTATAACAATTAAGAGATAAAATCACCAAATCACAGGCATAAGCAAACAAAGATTTAAAAAAGAATTTAAATCCAGAAAATCATGTGATTCATTGCGAATTTATTCAGCCACACCGTCCATGTGGAGATGAGAATATCTCAAAGGACCCCAACAGTATCATTTTTCGAGGTTGAACACTCAAACATAATAGAACATCTAAAAAATGTCAATTCTCATTTTACGTAGATGCTCACCATTCATTAAACATTTCACGTGCCAACTCATTCCTCCAATTTTTCCAAGCATTAGTTGGGTCAATAGCAGTTATACACTCCTTCTCAATAACTAGATTGGTGTGAAAATAATCCCCTAAATCACTCTCCATGGGATCAAAACTCATCTCCTGCCTAATAAAATTATGAAGCAAACAACAAGCTATAATAATTTGATTGTGTGTCTTTTTTGGATAAAATGATGGACTCCCAAGAATAGCGTACCTAATTTTTAGTAACCCAAAACACCTCTCAATTACATTGCGTGTAGTCGCATGTTTCATATTAAAAAATTCCTATGGAGTTCTTGGCTAGTAACCTTGAAGACATTCATTCAAATGGTACCTTTGACCCTTAAAAGGTGCAAAGAAGCCCACATAATTTGTATAACCTGCTTCAATTAGATAATAGCAACCTATATAAAAAAAACACTACATAAGTTATATAAAAAAACACTACACAAGTTATTGAATGTATATTATCTTATATACAAAATTTCAAACAACCTTCCTATATCATATAGGAAAGCTTACCATGAGGCACTTTTAATCCATGTCTTCTAGTAATTGCATCATGAAGAACTCGACCATTAACTACTGACCCTTCCCAACCAGGAAGAACATAAACAAATTGCATATCAGGTGTGCACACACCTAATATATTTGTTGTAATGTCGCCCTTACGAGTTCGAAATTTAGGTTTGTCTTCAATTGACACATTAACCCTGATATGTATCCCACCTAGAGCACTTAAGCAATTCTAAAATTCAAATGAAATAAAAAATAATGAGGAACCTTAATCACATTCACAATATTTTCTTATAAAAGTAATAAGGTGATTATCTACCTTAAACCACATTCACCAATGGTCCGAAGAGTTTATTAGTATGGACTCAAGTTTCCTAAACAAATGATCTTGCAAATGCATCACTGCATTTAAAACATTATGAAAACACCGACTAATTATATCGCCTGCCCTTCTAAAATTTTTCCTAATAACTCAAATTTTAACATGATGAGTAATAATATATAATAAAATTGCTACTTGTTCATCAATAAGCATGTTTTTTGTTGACTTTAATTCTCCTATACTTTCTAGCATTTCACATAGTTTAAAAAAGCTTGTCTATTCATCCTAACCATTGAAATACATGACTTATTATTTTCATGCACAATTCGCCTCACATAATCTCGATTTGCATAAAAATTTAGAAAATAAATTCTAACCCTTGGCCTATAACTATATAAAGAAGCCTCTTATGCCAACAAACTGATTAGCGAACTAACAACATTACACAACTACAATCATACAGTCAAGACAACCACAATCCTTTTTGTTCTTTCGGCATTTCTATATAAACTCAAACTGAAACAAGTCATGGTTGCAAAAAATAAAATTTCTAATGTATTTACATAAATTTGTTCAAACATTGTATAATGTAAGAGAACAACCATGAAATAATTCAAAATCGTTGAAGGCATAAAGTAGAGTAAGAGAGAAAAAAAAGATAATATTTCCAGAGTTAAAAAGAGGGGATTATATAACATAAAAACCAAAACTCAAACAAACAATTTAAATGAAACCCTAACTCAAATAACCCAACATTAACTTAAGAAAGATAGAAAGAAAGGCAAAAGCATAATAAACATAATGACCCTATTGGCTAAGGATAAAGAAGTACATTCATATCTTGATTTTGGTTACAAATCTTTGTGTTTTGATCCAAATGTGAGATAAATTGAGTACAAATGTTGTGAATATTGCATGAATATTAATTGGATTACTTTTGTGAATTTTGCATATAGGTTGAAGGGAAAGCCACGTAAAGTTACATGAAAAGATAAATAAAAATTAAAAAGAAAAAAAGAAAAGAAAAGTGGTGACAAGTGTCACCACCTCACAGTGGTGATAAGTCGCCCCCTTAAAGGTGGTGTGACTAAGTTAAATGTTAGTCATACACACCATGCATCCTGTGACTAGCATTTAACTGAAATGTATGACTAGCATTTAATTAAATGTTAGCCTCAAGGGTGAGTTAATTAGTCATCCTCGTGCGTGGCTGGCTAGTGAGTTAACTAGTCATCCCGTGCAAATTCGTGGACACTAAAATGAAACAAAAAATTTGAAGTATGCTTGAAGTAAATGAAGTTCTGTAACTTATATGTTTTATTTTTACAGTTTAACATAAACATAATTGTCATACTAAAGCATTTTAAAAAATTTTTATGACTTGTTTCAATTGCTAATAACACAATTGATTCAATATTCAATTTGAAGTTCACTATATTAATGCTTGTTACTAGTCTTTAAGAGATAATATGCTATTCTAAAGAAGTTAAGTTATGTAGCAGTGGTTTACTAGACAACAATTACCTATGCGTTCATCTAATATCCCTTTACATACATACTGCTATATATACTGCTTTGTACTGCTATATATACTACTATATATATCCCTTTACTTATGCTTGAGACTATGCACTGCTATATATGCCTTATATTTATTCTCTGCTTTCAATTTTAAGCCTTTATTCTCTATTTTCATATTAAAAAACTAACAATAATTTATCAAGACTCCAACAAGTTTGTCAAGGATGAAATTTATACCACCCAGATACCTCATACACCCCTCAATCATATCATTTAGCAATTAGCACATCCTAAGCAGTTAAGATAATTTTTCACTCCAACTTCAAACACGTTGATGCAAACACATTTAAACAAGTTGACCCAACTGCTTGACTACCACAAAGGGAATAAGCAAGCTGTTACAACCCTTCATCAAACAGAAAGACTCGCACATATACAGGGAAGAGACGAGAAGCAAATAAATTCGTCTCTTCCAATCTTGATCAAGTTGAATTGGAAGAGATGAGAAGGCCAAATAAGCATCACAAAAGTTATTTGGTTGATGAGGTAAGCCAAACAACCACATTAATGGCAAAAAAGAAAAAGAAAAGCGACAAAGTTAGGTTTACAAGAAACATACCTAATTCAAGCAATTGACAGAGAAATGTTGGAGAAAAGACCATACCGTGAAGAGAGAAAGAGACGAGAGCTTGAAGACAAGAGCGAGGAGGACAAGAACAAGGGAGACGAGAGCTTGAAATGAGAAAATGAGAGCGAGAGTGACAAGGTTATTTCGATCCTCAACGTGGTAATGTTTATTCCGACATACCCAAAATAGGTAAAGACAAGGGTATGTCTTCTTTAGCTATTCCCCAAAGGTTGGAGAATAATTAAACCCGAGAATAACTATTCTAGCTCTCTTTTTCTAATCAAACGCATGATAAGGTAATTGTCAAGAATACACTAAAAATAGAATACTTACTCTGTTGATCCAAACATGCCCCAAGAATAGAATAAACCAAAGATGCCTCTGGGTGTTTTTAGGTTTTGGAATGGGAAACGTGGAAGCATCCGACATCAGTAGAAAGGAAGGAAAACCGCACTTGCTAGATTGTTGGACAATAATCACAACACAAATTTTTTGGTTGAATTAAAACTTGAAACGTCTCTACTCTTCTCTCCGTTCGTTTTGCCTCTCAGTTCTGCACTCTCTTCTTTCTTTGTTTCTCTCGAGTTGTAGATCATAAACTCAATTAAATTAAATTGGTATTACTTGTGCAAGAGTGTCTGAGTAGCAGTTGTTCGGTAATGCGAGGAACAAAAAGGGTGGTGACAGTGGAGGAGGAGTTGTCACCAGCTGCTTACTTGTATTATTACCATGGGATTTGTACAATTGGAGGAATGCTCAGTGCTGGTGCCACTCACCTCGCCATCACTCCTCTTGACGTCTTGAAAGTCAATATGCAGGTTTTTTTCTCTCCTTATTATCATATCTTATTTCGCCTATCATATCTTACTTCTTGAATGAGGTGTCCAAGCACTATATATTTCCTGATTCTTTTGCCTTTGTTTTAATGTCTTTCATTTCTCTGCTACTAAGCAGTAAGCACACGTTCTAAGGAATTCAGGTTCATGTTATTTCTCTATTCTAGGTTAATCCAGTCAAGTATAGCGGTATTTTGTCAGGGTTCTCTACCCTGTGGAAAGAACAAGGCCCTTCGTCCCTGTGGAGGGGTTGGTCGGGAAAGTTCTTTGGATATGGTGTTCAGGGTGGCTGCAAATTTGGTCTTTATGAATACTTTAAAAGACTTTACGCAGATGTCTTTGTGGATAAAGAGAAAACTTTCATATTCTTTCTTAGCAGTGCCTCTGCTCAAGTATTTGCTGATGTGGCTCTCTGTCCATTTGAAGCTGTAAAAGTCCGTGTCCAGGCACAGCCACATTTTGCTAAGGGTTTAATCGATGGTTTTCCCAAACTCAACAGAGCAGAAGGACTTGCAGGGTTAATATGATTCATGAGAATTTGAGCATCTTTCCTTTTTTCGCTTCTTCAATCATTTTCACCATTGTATCATTCGCTGCAGCTTTTATCGGGGACTTTTTCCTCTCTGGGGCCGCAACCTTCCTTGTAATACTACTTTATCTGCTCACAGCTGGTTTCAATTGCTCTTCTACCCTGCAAATTCAATATCTTTCTTTGATGGATTTGTTTAATTTGGACTAACATGAAAGATGGAACTCAAGTCTTTTAACTAAGTGGCCATATTTGACTACATTACTGGGATACTTGCTTAAGCAGTTCCCTTGTAGCCTCTTGTGATTGTGCAGTTGTTTCTGTTTGCTTTATTGTAAAACAGCTTCTTCCTTCTGACTGAATTTCATTTGGGTAATGATGTCATTGGCAGTTTCTATGACAATGTTTTCGACCTTTGAGCATTCAGTGGACCTGATATACCGCAACATCCTTCAGAGGAGAAAGGAAGATTGCTCCAAGGCTCAACAGCTTGGGGTGACATGTTTGGCAGGGTATGCAGCAGGGATTATTGGCACTGTGATTTCTAATCCTGCTGACAACATTGTTTCTTCTCTTTACAACAAAAAGGCTGAAAATGTGCTTCAGGTATCGCATAATTGTCTTGATCCATGTGGAGAGATTCAAGTTAAATGTACTCATACACCATATAACATTCCTCAGGCAGTAAAGAACATTGGGCTTGCTAATCTTTTCACTCGAACTCTTCCTATTCGAATCACAATAGTGGGCCCTGTCGTGACTTTGCAATGGTTCTTCTATGACACAATTAAAGTCCTTAGTGGATTGTAAGTCTCTTTTCTTTGTTGCACTCTTGCATAAGCATTGCATAAGGTCAAGAAATTTGACTTTTATCTTGCATCTTCGTAAACTATGAGATGTCTGGTAACAACTAGAAAAGATAGACTGTGAAGTCAGGCAGTTATTAGAGTTCGTTCCAGTTCAATTATTTTGTACGTAGCCCCAACCAATCCCCCTCTGTGCTAACTGCCCAACCATACATCCTAATTCTTCCTGTAATTTTTTTATCACTGATGATCTTTGTCTTTTCTAGCAGAAATTTATATCTAGGCTAATCTGGGCCGGTTAAGTTCTTTCAATAATTTATAACGTAGGGGTTTACACTTTGCCTTAAACAACAGTAACTTCGATACAAAAGAAGTGAATTGCAGAAATGACAGGTATTTAAGCATAATTAAGGAACAGGAGATGAATAGAATTTGGATATTGATGGATAAAAGCTATTTAATATGTCTTAAACTTCCAAGCTAACTGACGTAGGAGGTTTGACTTTGACTTTAGTTTACAAATTTTGTTTTCTGCTTCATGAAGATGGCATTGTTAGTGTTTATCCTTTTTGTTCGTTTCTGAAAACTTTTAGGCCCACCAGTGGAGGACTTGGCGGGCATCAGGAAGATGCTACTCCATCAGCATGAACTCAGAGTAAATATTAACCTGCAGTTCTGTCGCTTCAATTTTTCCATTCATCAGATACTCATGATACCATGGTTGCAAAGATACATGCATTTTCTTCATCTACCTTCTGAAATGAAATTCCTTCATTTTTCTCTACCCTTTTATCATTTTTTTAGCTCAGCGCCTCATTCCATATAGCCCCTTCAAGAAGTTTGAGCATCACGGGCAAGGCTTTCTGTCATCTGTAGTTGAAGTTGATTAGACCATCATGCTGTTTAGTTAGGTGTACCAGGATACTGCTGAGGTCATGTTTAGTAGGCCAATTTGTACGAGTTCATGTTTGTGAGTCTCTGAAATTAAGAACCTGAAGCTGTAGATGCACAAACGAGAAAAGTTTATACATGCTTATGCACTTTATAGTGTGCAATGCGGTTTCAGATTATGGATGAATCTCGAAGCAAATGCGGTGAAAGTAATTACCCTGATTCTTAGTGAGAGGATTTTGAAATAGCTGTTTCCTATTACTAGATTGGCTTGTATTCCTGTTTAATTGAAGTCTGACCTCTCAATCCATCAATCCCTTTTCTTTTCCCCTAAAATATTTTTGCGATTACATAGTTCTCTTTTTATTTTTTGATGTAGTTTTTACAATAAATAAAATTTATAAGAAGAATTAAAATTTAAAAGTAATTAAATGATTAGCTTTATTTGAAATTTTGTATATAATGAATAATAATTAATTTATTATATTACATTAAAAATAAATAATTTGAATCAGTAAGAACTTTATAAAGTAATGTTAACTTAATGACATGTTTATTAAAGAATTTTAATTTTAGATTGAATAATTAAATTATATTAGTCATAATAATTATTAGCTATTGATATCAATTAATATTTGTTTAGTTAATAAAATGAAAAGCAGAAAAATAAGATCATTTTTTAAGAGTGTTTATAATTTATAAAAAACAAGAGAAAAATAAAAAAAGGATTTCCCGAGCAGTTGTATTGAATATTTTTTATTTTTTTACAAAGGAAGCGAAAACACTAAAAATCTAATATTAATGTTCAGTTTCGGGTAGGCCAGAGCGCAGGTTGCGAGGGTGGCTCACCCCAGACGAATCATGGAGTAGGGCTTTGCAGAGAATCGACGGCGAATCCTGTAAGTACTTAAGACCTGGCCTGGATGCAGCTGCTAGGGAGGCTAATTAATCAACACACTGGTTATCCTCGCAATAGATATGCTGGAAGTGGACCTCCCACGGGCGATGGAGCAAACCTTGAATACCTGTCACCAAAAAAGAAATGCCAGTCAGACTATTAGTGGAAGGAGAGAGGATGTTGATTACCTCCAACGAATCCACTTCAATAATCACTTGTTGATAACCGCTATCCCATGCCAAACTGAGCCCAAAAAAGGACCCCCCATAATTCTGCCTCCAGTGGTGTACCCCAACCAATATGTTGAAGAAAGCCTCCACACCAAAGGCCAAGATTGTTTCGCAAAAAACCTCCAACTGCGGTCAAAAGGGATCCAGTGCTGGCAATGCCATTCGTATTTAGTTTGACCCATCCCTCATAGGGTTTAGCCCAGCCCACCAGTTTATCCTGTGGTAGAATCTGGTCCTGAAAAGCACAGTTAGCCATCGAATGAGCCCTGAAAATCCAAACGCTATAGTCAATGACAAGGTGAACTCCTTTGAGCGGCCAAACAAAGTTAAGGTCGAAGATGCTCGCGTTCCTCTACTTCCAAATTGACCAGCAGGCAACTCCGAAGATGAGAGCCCAGTCAAGTTGATTGAACTGGAGGTGCTGACTAAGGTTGTGTCCAATCCAGCTCTCCTCATTACGATGGAAAAAATCCTTAACAAGAAGGTGAGGAGGGAATTGATGCCATATGGATGTCACTCGGGGGCAGTCCCGAAGTGCATGTAGAGTAGTCTCCTCCTGCCCACAAAAGCGGCAACTGTTGTCGAGAGTAAAGGAGCGTTTAACCCGCTGTTGGTTCGTTAATAATTTCCTTTTAGTCAAAAGCCAAAG
>JANVCL010000008.1:33086382-33096943 GCA_026546855.1 Erythroxylum incrassatum
TGACCTATAAGTTGTCTTTCCCGAATGAGATGTCTCAATTGCATAATGTGTTTCATGTGAGTATGCTTTGATGATATCGATCGGATCTGACACATGCGATACCGGCTCAGGAGATTAAGGTTGCTGGTAACTTAAGCTATGTTGAGGAGCCGATCAAGATTGTGGGATCACAGATCAAGCAGTTGAGGAACAGAGTTATTCCATTGATGAAAGTCCTTTGGAGAAGCCACTCAACTGAGGAAGCAATATAGGAGACAGAGGAGCATATAAGGAGACAATATCCCCACCTGTTTGACCAAACAGGTAAGAATTTTGAGGACAAAATTTCTTTAAGGAGGGGAGAGTTGTAACATCCCATTACCTGTGGGAAGGTTAGAATTGTAAATATGAGTGATCAATGAGAACTTAGAAATGCATTTGCACACTCATGCACAATGCGACATACAGATACATGTGAATAGTGAAATTTTTTCACATGAGAATAATTGTACATGCATTCATTGACATTTCAGGTATAATTATTAATAAATGTGATTAAAGAATTGTAAGAAAAAATGGACAAATCACAAATTTTTGTTGAGCATAACCTTGCCCAAACTTATATACCAATCTTTCTTTATTATGGATTAATTGTAAAAGAAGACACAACCTAAAATATGAGTTAGAGAGGGACTGAATGGTATGGAGAAACTTTGAAGAGTGATATAAACTGGGATATAACCATACCTTAAATCAAGTGCATGCCAGAAAAGAAATAGAAAGAACCACAATCTAGGAAACAAATATATCTGAGCCCATATCCTTCTCCTAAAGGAAGTTAAGAGATCCATGGTCTAAGACATGGGCAATTAAAGCATGTACCTCTCTTCAGATAGATTTAGAAAATAATTTAATTACTACTACTTAAATTAGTAATAAGTTTCTCGTACAAACTCTAACTGAGATTATTCAAGTAGTTATGAAAAGCTAAAAAAGAGATATGTAACTTTCATGTTTTAAGTTATTGAGTTTACAAAAGATTCATGTCCCAATGTATGTTTCTTGCATAAATAACTTATAAATAGACACAGAAACCTAATTTAAAGAGGTTGATTAGTCTTAATTTAGTTTTAGTTTAGGACTAATAGCATCAAAGGGGAGAGAGAGTCTTCAGAACACATCTTAAAGGTGCTAACAATGAAGAAAGTGATTTATAATCATTCTAAGGAAGCAGATCACATAAAAAATAATATATGTTCTAAATGAATTATTTTGCTTAATCTTAATGCTAAATTAATTTATTTTACTTAGTTATTAATATCTTTTTAGGTAATTGTTCAAATTGGACTTAGGATAATATTAATTAAGAATTTACGTCCATTTCAAATAAAATCATGAAAAAAATTACAATTCTTGGAGGAATACGGTCTGCCCCATGCTATTATGCCAGCCTACATCCTTATAGTCAGTGATACGACTTCAGCCGTGATCATATTGGTAATTGTTTGCAAGTTTGAGAAGAAACAATAAGATTCATAATTAAGAGACACGATCGTGATAAAGGTCATATATTAATCTCAAAGGAACAAGAAGATATAATAAAGCTCATCACCCAAAAAAATATAATTAAGAGACATGATTATACTAAAGGCTATAGTCATCACCCAAAATAATAATAAAGCTCATGGTTTAAGCTAAGTTCATGCCTCAAACTAATTTTTATAGGACTTGTATTTTGGAGAAAACATATATTAGACATATTTTTTCTCTCCAAAACCTGTGATTAGCCATCAGAAGGCTTCTTTAACCTTTAAAGAATTGATTCTAAGCTATTTGTCCCTAAGAAATCAAGTTTTGACTACCATCTCAATAAACTCAGTTGTTAGTAAAACTTGAGAATTCATTTAGATTTAATTTTTCCATAATTTCTATAGTTTTGCCTTTTGATTCTGTTATAGTGAATGTGTATTTCAGCTAAACAATTCTGTAAGTTTAAAAAAGGAAAAATCTAGTGTTTTTTGTATGGATTTATTTGATTTGATTTATAATATGTGATATTTTTTTATATGCTATCTTTGATTGGTCTTAATGATCATTTATTCATAATGACATCTAAATCTGATCTTAATTGACTTATGGATGAAGTGTAAGAGCCTTCTTATAAGTGAACTTGGATTAGATAGAGAGGGTTGAACAATATTCTTGAAGGGAATCTATATTTGATTAGGTTTTTTATAAATTATCATATCACTTATTCCCTCGACTATTGTTTAGGCTTATATTTAATTTAGTTTATATTTTATTATTCAAAAACTCAAAAAAATAATCTCTTTATTTATTATCCTTATATTATTTAATAGTGCATTATGATATGCATTGCTTCTTCATGAGATTTGATCTATATTCACCGTTATATTACTTACCAAAAATAGATGTATTTGTCTACTTAGTAAGTGATAAGTTTATAGTACAAAAAATTTGATAGTATTACATATAAAAGCATAAATTATTAAATTGTCACCATATACACATAAGAATAGGTTCACCAAAAGTAACAAGTTATCTAAAAAAAGTTGGATTTACAATATTATAGATAACCTCCAATAATCACCTTTATTTTGTATGTAAAGTAAATTCAATGATTGCTCTTAAGAGAGCATACTAAAGCTTAATGTAAACATTAGCTAGACAAAAGCATTTGATCTTCCTAAGATGTCAACAATAGACAATGCATGGACATAGGAAGAAATTTCTAATGTTCTAGATGAAAAATTGTCCTAAAAGATCTAACATGTGAATAATAGGCAAAGTTTTAAACTATCCATAATCCCCTTAGACCTAAAAGATTGACCATTCCTTAAAGATCATAGATGAAGAAAAATTGAGGAGGCTTTGTTAATAGGTGACCTAGGGGGAAAGGCAAATGTTACGTGAAAATAGAATGAAAAAAGAGATGAATGATTTATAAGTGTTTGACAGAAGTTTAGAGAGACAGAGTGTAAAGAATTAGCAAGATGAGAGAGATAAATAAAAATATATCATTTTTAATAGCTATTTAATATGGTCTTTACAATACTATAAGAAGGATATTCTTTGCCATTGAGTATAAGACAAGTACACCAAATTTATTACATTTGTATGTACAAAACAATGCATTTTATATTTAAACAACTAACGGTGCAACAATTTTTTATTTTCTTTTCTTCCATGTTCTTCTTGTTCTTTTTCTTATAACTTTGCCTCTTTCTTAAAAAATGTTATCTATAATGTTTTCTTCATAGACTCTCTTTTATAACGTAAACATGTTATCCTAAATTACATTATTTAACTTTTATTTATTAGTGTACTAGTACTTGTATCACATGCTTACGATGAAATTTAACCATACTTCAATCTATAATCACTAATGGTATTTCTTCTACACGTCTAAGAGTTAGTGTTTGGTCCATTGAGACTAATTATAAGTCAAACACGTACTTCATAAGTTGAGAGATATGAAATGTGGGATGGATTAATAGCGTTATTGTTAATTGCAACTTGTATTCTACTCTAAAAATCTTTTTAATGATTTGGTAAGGTCTATAGTACGTGGGAACAATCTTTAAATGATCTATCCTCTATAATAAATGTTGCTTATAGGGTTAGAGTTTTAGGAATACACATTTACCCACTTTGAACTCCCTATCTACACTCTTTTTAAACTTCGTGTTTTGGTTGATGTTATGCTCCATTTAAATGAATCTTTTCAATCATACGAGTAATCTCTTGATCCTTTATAGCTTAATGCAATACAGAACCTTGAATTCTCCTTTAAAGTGGGATCTATATATATATATATATGAAAGGCAAATTCATATAGAACCTCAAATGGAGTTTAGTTGATGGATATGTGGTAATTGGTGTTATGCCACTTTCTAAGAGAATCATTATAAAAGAATCAAAAATAAGTTTCCAAAATCTTTCTAATAGTTTAAGATTTCCATTTAACTAAGGGTGATAGGAAGTAGAGAACTTTAAAGTGATACCTTATAATTTGAGTGTCTCTTACCAAACTAAACTTTAAAAGAGTTGATCCTTATCATTTAAAATAACTTTTGACATTCCATGAAGTTTAAAAATGTGATCAATGACCACTTATGCTATCTCTGGTTCAGTGTATGAATGTTTGATAGCAGAAAAGTAAAAATACTTGATAATGTTATGAACCACCATTAAGACCATATGCTTACCTCTAGATGGGGATAATCCTTTAATAAAATCCATGCTAATTTCTTTCCAACATTTATTAGTGGTTGTTAAAAAAATCTTGGATAGGTTGCATTATTATGCTCGTTCCTTTGGAGTATCAAACACTTTCTGACATAATTCCTTACATCCTAAGTCAAGTTCCTTTAGTAGAACATGTTTTACACCCTTTTCATCCATTCTCATCTTCTAGTAGACTCTTTCTTCGGTAGCTATGTTAAAGGCTTAGTTAAAACATTGTAGTGTTTGATAAATCTCCTATAATATCCTGCCAATCCTATTAATCCTATCAATTCTTTAAATAACTGAGATGTAATCTAATTTTGGATACGGTATATCTTCTTTGAGTTTATAGATACACTAAGAGCTAAAATTGAATGCCTCAAATAATCTATTTGTCTTTCCCCAAAGAGACATTTGCTCCTTTTAATAAATTGTCGGTGATTATGGAGTGTCAAAATGATCTCTTAAAGGTGGTTTACGTGTTTCTTAAATAATTATAGTAAACCAAGATATTATCGAAGAAGATCAAAATGAAGTTTCGAAGATGGGGTCCGAATTCCTTATTTATGAGACTTTGGAATGTAGAAGGTACATTAGTTATCCTAAAGGACATAACCAAGAATTTATAGTTTCCTTCATTTATCCTAAAAGTTCTCTTTGAAATTCTTCTCCATATATTCAAATTCGATGATAAATGAACCGTAAGTTTATCTTAAAATACCATCTTAAACTACGAAGTTCATCTAGTAATTCTGTAATTAGGGGTATAGGGAATTTGTCTTTGATTGTGTGTTTTTTTAGCTATATATATAATCAATGCATATTCTCTATAAGTTATCCTTCTTCTTGACTAACACCACACATAAAACATCATTTTACTATGTCTAGCAAATCCTTGCCACATTAGTTCTTGCATAACTCTCTTTGTGACATCTTTTTTCCTCCATAATAATTATAAAGCTAAATGTTAATAGTTTCCACTTCTTTCATCCTAATTCGAAGATCATTAGTTTCTTTTAGGTGGCAACTAGATATTCTTTTTAAATACACCCCAAAATTATGTTTAAAATCCATTCAGTCTAACCATTATGCTTGGTTAATCTCCCAAATCTATTTGTTGCATATGGCATTTGATAGGATGTGAAAGTTGGAGCATATATGAGCTCCCATATTTGGAGTTCATAAGGATTTTATTGAAGTCCTTGCCAGAAATCACCTTAGTGTTCTTATATGGATTTCCAATTAGTTTTAACACTTTTTCTTACCACTTAAATCTCATTTTGGAAGTTCTGATCAGTGTCACCAACCATTACAATCCCAAAACCATACCATAACACCTCAGATTGATAACCAACATGTCAATTATGAACCTCAAGCCTTAATAGTAGTCCAATATCAAGCCTTCTCTATCTATAATATGAGAAGGTAATTCTTCCTTAATCTCGCTATATCCTTTTCTAATGATTGATATATCTAAGAAATTATAGGTTCTCCCATTATTAATTAAGATATGTAAAGGTCTCTTTTGATTCATTCCTATAACCCTTATCTATTTGTACTCCTCTTTGTCGTTTAATCCCAACATAAATTGAAGTGATATATTAAGTATTAGATGCTCCTCATTCTCCTCTAGTTCCTAATCCTCAATTCATATGTTTGTACCCTTTTTTTCCTTTTATCATAAACAATCAAAACTATTTCTTCTTACAATTGTGCCCCAATATATAACAGTCATCATACCGAAAGCATAACCTCTTAGCCCTTCTTTCATCAAAATATTCAATGTTCATAATCCTTTTACCTTTGTAATTCTTGAGGTAATTGCCTCTGTTAATATTTCCTAATATATTATAGGTGGGTAAGATTTCATCCTATAAGATTTCATTCCCACTGTTTGGCTTGGTTTTTGTGATTATTGTGGTGATTCCTTTGTTCATCATTGTTCCACTTCCTTATTTTAAATTGTGCAACAGCCTATAGCACAATTGATTACTATTGGCTTCTTGTTTCCTTGTAGGAATATATGCCTATTGGAGGCTTTAATAATAAATTAATCTTACCATAAGCTCTAACTCTATTTTATGGCTATTGAGGAAGAATCTTAATAAGTAATTTTCTAAAAGTGAGAGTTTATTGGAATATTTATCAATTTGGCCGTAATACTCCAACACTGAACCTTCTTGTTTTAATTCTTTCAAGTATCCACAAGATCTTCAATAGTCACTTTATTAAATTATTGGCTAAGAGTGGTTACAATCTCTTTCCATTCTATCGGTCCTTATTGAGTTCTATATTTTAAGATCAATGGATACTACTTATAGGCTTACCTTTCATAACAAATTCCCACTCTTAAATTATCAAGGTTGTGGTAAAGTGTGAAAACTACTCACATGTAGAGAATCACTCTCTGACTCTAACCCTACCAAATACAGCAAAATCAATCTTACTGAACTTCATCGGTAGAGTATAGCCTTCATTGTCCAAGCACATTAAACAATGGTACTAATATCCTACTGCCTTGTTAACAATGGTTCGTTGTTCCTTCCAAATTTCTATATAAACTAATGGAACATTGTCTTTAAGTAATCTAATTTGTTTCCTACCTATATTGTTCAATTTTGATTTTCATTAAAAAAACATTTTATTCTTGGTTTAAGCTTCACAAATATTGATCATATGTTCCTAGATTCTTTATAGCTCTACCATGATTGTCTGCCAAGGTTCATCTGCTCTAATACCCAGATGTTATGTGAAAATAGAATGAAGAAAGAGACAAAAGGTTCACAAGTGTTTTGATAGAAGTTTATAAAGAGAGAGTTCAAAGAACTAATAATAGAGAGATAAAACATATCATTTTCGTTATCTGTATGATACAAACATTAAAATGGCCACAAGAAGGATACTCACTGCCATTGAGTATAAGACACGTGCACTAAGTTTGTTACATCAACGAATCCCTAATTATATTGTTCTTTAGTTTATTCGTAACAAAATAATATAAATAAGACTTCAACAACTAACATCTCTGTTGATCTATAAGAGAACGTACAAATATTCCTTGAGTATCGAGAGCTATAGTATTTAAGATCCATTTTTATCAAAAAAAATGAGCATCTTTTGTGCACGATGTATTTAGATTTAGAAAGCTAGTATCATTTTATCTTTTTGTATTCTCTGTTCTTTTATTCATTTTCCTATAATATCATAACCCCAAAATCGTGAAATTTAAGATGGATGTCTTATGAAGGCTATTGGATCGTAAATGAAAACATGCAATATTTGGTTAAATGGTGGATTTCAAAACCTTTTTTTAGAAATCATAACGCAGCGGAAGCAAGATAACCAAATCAACATGTCAATCCATACATGATACGGTATACGGATAATAGTTAACATAAGAACAAGATGGTAGAAATATTACTGACTCCTTTGCTACAGCTTCAATTCCTGGCTATGCTATCCTATCCTCAGCGATGTATCCTCTCCAAGATGATGTATCCTCTTCTTCTTGTTATTGTTTCCTCTTCTCGATATTGTATCCTCAACCAATCCGATCTACCACTTGTTCTTCTTGGATAACTTGGTTACCAAGATCCTTTGGTGGGAAAGGAGAAGAAACACTTTGGAGGAGATTTTTCTTAGAAGAAAGAAGCCAAAATTGAGAAATTTTGGCACTACCATGCAAGATAGGAGAGAGAGTGATAAAAATGCAAGAACACTTTCTTACACACTCATAATTTTTGTTAACCTCAAAGGAAAGAAGAGATTTGCATTAAATGCATCACTTCTTTCTTTAATCAATCATAAAGAAGCCAATAAATGAGTCTCTTCTCATTTGTCTTTAAGATGGCTACATGAAAAGACTATTAACCTAAATAATACCTATCAATTTCGGTTTTGGATGATGAAAGAAGGAAGATGGTCCATCCAATCTACCTCTTTCTTCTTTAATCCAATGAATGCTAATAGGTTGCATGCTATCATTAAAAGATAACCATTAAACCATTTAATGGTAAGACCATTGCTCTATTTAATGATGATAATGCATGATAAATACCATCTTTATTTAGAAATTCAATGGCAAATGTGCAGCTGCATATTCAGCCCATTAAAAACCAAAATTTCTTCTCCTTTCTTTAAAAATTTTGTTTTAAGATAATTAATCTAATTAGTTAAATTAAACCAAAGTCTAGTCCATTTCTAAATGTACATTTGGGCTTCTAATTAACCATTAATTAGTGCAAGCCTAACATTCATTCATGGGCTTTAAAACCTCAATTTATATTTCTTACTGTGCTTAATAACCTTCCTTGAAGCCAATTGGGGAATCTTATTGAACTTAGATAATTCAAGCTCCAATAAGCCCAGAATTAATTTAATCTCATTAAAATTAATTCTAGCTTATCAACTAAATATCATTCCACTAAATACAATTAGTTGAACTCTATATAATGAGAACACATATTTCAAATAATATGTCCAATTGTAAACCCTATTATGAACCTTATTATAGTCATCCGCACAACAAAGGGTAAAAAAAAAATTTTCCCTTATGTTAATTTTTCCTTTTAGATCTCCCGTTTTATTCTATATGGTGATTCACACACAAGATCTCATCTTGGTATTAAGACTTGATGGGTAGCTAGTCCATCAAACTCCTGGTGCCATTTTAATCACCAATCTCCATAAAACACCTAGAAGTGATGATATTACTATAAACTCTTTATTTGACTGAATGTTCCCTAATACATTTTTCAATTAATAATTCCAACATACAGGGACTGGATTAATACTCTGTAAAAATCCACTCCGATTATATCAAGAATTATAATGAAACACATATGAGTTCACTACTCATCAAGATTGTGGTCCATAATAAGTAAATGCTAAAATGTATGTTTTAAGACTAAAGTAACAACTTACTTTATTCTTAAAATCATACTTGATTCTAGATTCATTTAATAGTGTCATTATCGATAGTCAACTACTATCATGATATGAAACTCATCATTCCCTTGAAGTAAACTCTTTTACTTACATAGAGATAAATCGCAACACTATAATCTAAAGCATAATCAAGTGACCAACTTTATTATTCAACTGTGAATCAACTAATTTATATTCTAATAATATACATGTTTCCCATATATCTTCATGTATATGTATATTACTTACAAAAGAATTTTGGTACCTTGTGATTAGATATATAATGTTCATACAAATAAAACCAAACTCTTTTGTTTTATTAATAATAAATATTTTCATTACAAAAGTAACCGGAAGAAGATTAAGTTTTATAAATACACTTTCTTTCCAGGGCACTATATTTGCATAACTTCAACACTTATGGAGTATTGTCACAGAAAAATGTTCAGTTTGTGTTAAATGGATTAATGAGTTCTATTTAAGAGGCAGGAACATTTAAAGTGCTAAATTTAAATCTGATTCTTCCTATAATATGATGCAAATTCTAAAACTCAGGTCCTCTTATCAACCATTCATTAGAATTAGGATTGGAAATGGCTTAACATCTTTTTCTTTTTTGTATGACAATTGGAGTCCTTTGGGTCCTATATACAAACTTCCTAACTATAGTGCACTGAGATTATTTTCCTAAAATAAGCTAAAGTCATGTCTTTAATCAACTCTGATGAAGGGAGGTTGTTGGACCCCGAACTTTTCTTGAAAATTTAATTTATTAAATAAAATTAAATGAGAAATTGGTGGTGTTTAATAATTTATTTGGGTAATGTTAATTGGAGCAATTGCAATGATATTTTGAGATTAATGCATGAAATAGGTGTTTTGTGTATGTATGTGTTGTGGGTGATGAGAAACTTGCCTTGTATTTTTATGTAGTGCTATGAAATTTATGGTGAATAATTTGGTAGAAATGGAGTGGAAATGACTAGAATAAAAAGTTGAATTGTTGTTTGTGTTTTTGAAATTTTGAAGTCTGAAAATTTTGGGAATGAATAGTATGAGAGAGTTAAAGTTTTGATCTGAATTTGCATAAATTTTCTGTATTGATCTAGATAGAATTAGCCAAAGTTGTCTTAATGAAACTTGTAGTTTATCTTTCCAGCTTTCTAATGTTATAAAGTATGATATTTTTTCGATATCGGGACTGAAAGTTATAATCGATTGAAGTCTTGATGTTGTTTAGGACGAACTTTCGAGACAAAAACTTTGAGTGAAATTTTGACCCTCATAAAGTTAGAAATTGTTCTTAGGGTCTTCATGAAATTTGTAGATTATCTTTTTATCTTTCCATTGATATAAAGTATGGAATTTTTGGACAAGGGAGTAGAAAGATATGATTTTTAGAAGTCTG